>VMOF01000320.1:17236162-17270978 GCA_011764245.1 Trialeurodes vaporariorum
ATTGGAGGAAATGCAAGAATCAATATCGATTTTGACAACCTATAAAAACTATGGAAAAAAGAAACTCCAACAAATAGAATGAATGCAACTTGAAGAATAAGAACTTATTGGAATCTGGAATTAATCTAAAACATGTTGAAAGCAACATCAGATTAGAATTTAGGGATCTCAATTAGCCTTCAATTGATGAAGTATGCAACTATTCGTACAGCTTCTCTACAAATTTGCAAACTCTTCGGATTGAAGGCAGAATTATGTCTAGAGATTAAAATATTTGATAAATACTTGTGGGTCTAGTGGTCTCCCCCAGAAGTCTAAAGGGGGGTCTGGGGGCCGCCCCATAACTCTAAAGGGGGGTCAGGGGTCTTCCCCAGAATTCTAAAAGGGGGTCTGGGGTCTCCCCCAGCATTTTAAAGGGGGGTTTGGGATCTCCCCCAACATTTCAAAGGGGGGTCTGGGGGCCGCCCCCAGATAAAAATGGTGTGAGAAAGTGTTCGTAGGGTATTCCCTACAGTTTATTTGCATTTTAATTCCAATTCTGACCCGCCAATTCGGCTGCCGGTGTGTATAGCTGGAGGCAATGGGTCTGTTGCAAACTTTTGCTACAGCGCTATAGAGTGTGTAATATAATGTAAAATCGCCTGAAAAGTCCAATGGTGGCATCAGAAAGCCATGAAATGCAATAATAAACTCACAAGAGGCGTTTAATGAAATCCAAGATGGCGGCAAAATATCGAGCAATCTGTATGCATGCACCACGAACATTCAAGGATAGCCAACCTCACAATATCCATCACTACCAATCACAACGTAAACAAACACATAACCTAAACCTCCAGTGAGGTTGTCAAAGTTGGCAATCCTTGGATGATCATGGTGCATACATTAAGATTCCTCGATATTTTGCCGCCATCTTGGATTTCAATAAACGCCTCTTGTGAGTTTAATATTGTTTTTCATGACTTTATAATGCCACCAATGGACTTTTCAGGCGATTTTTCATCGGATTTCACACTTATTGTCGCTGTAGCAAAAGTTTGCAACAGACCCATTTTAACCAGCTTGCTTTTGGCCGCGGAATTTACAAATTTCGGCCCACTGCGTGGCGGGCGACGTCCGCGACCTATTCGACAACAATTTTTCCACCCCGCGCGCGCTGCGCTGTGAGAAGTTGACTCGAAACGTCAATCCCTTTTTAACACCCTATAATTATGGAGTTGAGTTGAGTTGAGTTGAGTTCCAGTCGTCGCGTCGGGTAGTCGGCTCCCGCGTTTCTTACGCCCTCGACCGTCATGGAATCGACAGGCATTACCCTCCGCTCCGCTCACCGTCGTTCAATAGATTATATCAGCCCACATCAATCCACTTTCGAGGAATATCTTGTTTTCTCGCGATGATTCTATGTTTATCATCACATTTCGGCGAAGATGAACTACGAGCGAGAGCCTTTCTCATGCTTCGCGGTTATTTCATGCGAAATCGGTTTGACGCACCACAAAAATCAATCTGGATTGATTTAAATGTCTTTATGGATAGTGATCGGTTTTTCTCATTAATTCTTCTAACTCGATCGAATAACCTTTTTGAGTCTTATTTACGAGCAGTGGTGCGATTTGGCAACTATGAAATATTCTCATTTAAACAATAATACACAATCAATGGGGCTTTTGCAAACTTTTGTTATGAGCAAATGAATAATCCAATCTGCTGTAAAACCCACACGGAAAAAAAGATTAATGAAAATAACCATACGGATACCTGATTTTGGCACCTTCTAGATGTTATGGTAAACTTGACCAGAAGTATGGTACATTTACCGATACTTTGAGTAAATTCGACTTGCAATTAGGTAATATCACCTAGTACCTAGTCAAAACATAGTATACTTCTGGTTAACATTACCATAACATCTAGCAGGTGCAAAAATCAGGTATCCGTATGGTTATTTTCACCGTAGTTTTTTTTCCGTGCAGCGAAAATCACGAAAATCACACCGAGAAAGTCTCTAAAATTAAGTAATAAACTCACATAACTGCTTTAACGGCAAGTTCGTAATGGCGGTTCGACGCAGATATCATTGGAAATTCCTGTCTACTATGTCACTTTCTCTACCGCGGAAACACAGAGATATGTCTCACTTTAGATGGGAATCTCCCATGATACTTGCGTCTCTCCGCCATTAAGCCCGAATCTGAGAGTGAATTTCGTGGTTTTTTAGTATGCACTTATCGTCATTTTTACAGGTTTTTATGCAAGAATTAACTCTTCAATCCCCTACAGCAAAAGTTTGCAAGAGCCCCATTCTTGAAGAGTCTGCAGGCGCATGCATAAGGATCGATTTTTTACATGTATTTAAATGCGACAAAAAGCGATATTGCTTCGAGTTGTACACGAGCCGCCACACAGTGAAGTGAGTCAATGGGAGGGACTGGACATGGCGTGGCGACTTTAAATGCGTATATCTTTGTTAACACGCAACGTAGAAGTTTGAAAATAGTTTCATTGGTTTTATTGTTAAATTTCCTACAAGAATCACTCCTTATAGTTTGTTTGTTGACTTTAAAAATATATGAATTTGCAATTTTATTCGTAGATCTCAAGGGTTCCCAGATGATAAGTCCAAAACATGAATGTCCAAAACTTTATCGTCCAGAAATATATTTTGTCCAAATCATATTAATGTCCAACGCGGTTGCGTCCATAAGACTATAATGTCCCATTATAGACAAGTCCAAATAGAAAAGTCCAAAACCTATGAATGTGAGCGAAGTAATGTCCAATGTCCATAATTTTTTTTCTTTACTTGTATTTGCTTCTCTTCATTTTTTACCCTTCGAATTGATTCACTGTGTATCGACATGTATTCTTAATTGAATGTAGCTCCACTGAGCGGAGTCATCTTACATATGTTAATACTTTATGAACTAGTCGTCATAACAAAAGATGTATTATTATCATGCATATTTTTGTTCGTATTTTTGATTATTTCTAACCTACAATTCAAAATTTCTGCGCCGCGCAACAGTTTAACTTTTCGGTCCTAATTTCAAATTACAAATTCGACGCAACGAGTTTGGACATTTGTTAATCTAACTTGACATTCGTTTATTTGGACATTAACGATTTGGACGTTTCATTTTGGACAATCAAGCTTTGGACGTATAATTTTGGACATTGCCGTTTTGGCATTACGGTTTTGGACATAATATCTGTGGATCATCTCAAGTCCGACCCCTCCAGTAGCGAGGCGTGAAATTTAACAACGATTGTACTTTCTCCATTTAAACTCACTGAATGAATCGAATGCTTCGAACATCGGCGATGACCAAATGTTTCGACCTTGAAATTATGATTCAATAGTGCCAACATGGAAAATAAGTCCCTGTTTTTCCCCCGAATAATCGGTGTAAAAAAAATCAATTCTTGTCATAGATGGTTAATTTAGAGCTTTCTAGTGACATTCGTCGGCTTAAATTACTTGTTTAAGGGTCACTTCTCAGGGTCATGGTAAACACCCTAGTTGCCGGCACCCCCAAAAATTTGCACCAGTGCCCGGCACGCAAGTTTTTACAATGTGAAAAATATTAGTTTATCTAGAGGCAATTTTGGTGTTTTGCGTAATTTTTTCGAAAGTTCCACACTTGAGGTCCCAGAAAAAGTCACACAAAACACCAGCATTGCCACCAAACTAACACGTTTCACATTGTAGAAAATGGGCGATGCCGTGTACTGGTGCAAATTTCAGGGGTGCCGGCTACTGGGGTGTTTAACCTTATTGGAAGTTTGAAAAAGAAAGATTGATGAGTTTACTTTCTGATATTCGGCCACTTTTTGACGATCTCAGAATATATTTTCACGGGTTCTGTTTTCTGTTCATGGGAGTGGAAATGAATAACGTCGAATACATTCTATTCCTCTCACATTAAAAAACAAAAACAAAAAACAAACTAAAATAAAAACAGGCATAATTTGCTATTCTGAAAGGGTTCTCGATCGTTAGTCTAGGCCGTTAAGAAGTCGTTAAAAGCACGCGAATCAATTGGGTGGGTGTCTCTTAATGTTTGTTCCGTCAAGTCAAGTGTCACCCGCGCGTGTTTTACAGCCGTAAAATTTTATTGGACCGCGTCTTGATAGTAATTGGTGTTGGAGCGCATTCAAAAGAGGCGACACAGCCGACATTCGACATAGCGACGCTAGCCAGTAGCGTAACTAGAAATTCTCTCTCACTTCTGTTCGTCCATTAACGCGTGTGAGCCAGAGGAGGATAGACAAAGCGCGTGAATCCCCTCCTCCTATCCAACTATCCTTCCTCTACCTGTTAATTCAAATGGGTGACGAAAGAGATGGAATGATTTCTAGTTACGCCACTGAACGAGACGCAACGCTTGCTTTCGATCCAATCATAAGCGGATATAGGAATTTGTTCCCCCCCTTACTCTCTCTCTCTCTCTCCCTCTCTCCCCCCCTCTCTCTCTCTCTTTCTCTCTCACCCCTTTCTCTCTCCCTTTTTCCCTCCCCCACCCCATTGGAACACAGTTCGTTAGAAAAGGACATGGATAGAGGCTAAAATCACGTGATGACATGGGCGGATCCATTATAATTTGGAAACCATGAATTCATCTCATTTGAATGCACTATGACTTTCAAAAGAAAGTATCTGGTCGAAATTATCATTGTTAAATTCTTCCGTTGTTTTTAACATAATTTACGATTTTTCAAGACGCACTAACTAGTGGACATTCTGATTAGTCCTTGAACCAGTAGCGGCTCGTGCAATCTGGCAACAGTGCTATTTTGCCATTTAAATCTGTGCTAAAAGATCGATTCTAGGTGAGGAACAGCGCCTCACCCAAGAATCGATTATTTAGGTTTAAATGGAGGGAGCCCATTGTTGCCACATTGCACGAGCCGCCACTACCTTGAACACTTGAAAGTCACAAACTTGCTCGAAGCTCAAGGTCTTCCGCCACGACTATTTCGCAAATGAATAATAACTTACCAAATAAATTTTATACTGCAGACCCTCACAGTATACTCTAATCAGAACGGAAACTAATTCATTTTGAAACATTCTTTACTTCGGGCCGCCATGTTCGAAAGTGAGCATCTTCGGCAATCTTCGGCAGATCTTCGGCAACTGGCCGAGTTGTGATAGGTCGTATAGCCTGAAAAAGCATGTCCGCCATCTTGAGAAGTGAGTAGGCACAGTTGCCAGTTTGTGCCAGTAAATTCCAAATCTTGTTTCCATTGGCTCTTATAGGAGTTTCCGTTCTGATTAGAGTATTCTGTGCCTATTTGCTTAGGATCATTTTCCCAGAAGGAAAATATAATGTAAGTTTTGAAAAAGTTGATTTAGAGGTTATGTTTTAGAGCAGCGGTTCCCAACCGGTGCGCGGTGGTCCGTGGACCAAGTTTTGGTGGTCCGTTAAGACCTTTCCGAATTTTTCCCGTTTTTTCGCCCGAAAGTGGAAACATTGAATTTGTGACCAATATTTTAATTTTTGTAAGTAGCTAAGAAAAAAAGTTATAATTTGAACGAGTCATAACCTAAAGTTTTATAAGTTTATAAAATCCCTCCTTCGAGGTTTTCGTTTTTCGGTTTTTTAAATTCAAAATTAATTTCAAAATTGAAAGTTTTCAATTATTGTTTTTGTTCAATTTATCTCAGAGGTTCCCAAGCGCGGTGGCTGTATTTAAAATAGCAGGGTAGGTGAGTTTTTATTTCCTCCCTCCATTGTCAAAGGCAGTGGCGTCGCGTGCCATCTGGCAACAATGCAACCACTCCATTTAAACTCATTAAATATATCGAATTTTCCTTGTGCACTGTGCACCCCCTGAATTCGATCTTTTACATGGGTTTAAATGGATAGAATACATTGTTGCCAAGTTGCACGCGACGCCACTGGTCAAAGGAAAAAAGGAAAAAAGGTAATCGATTGTTCATTGTTTCAAGTTGGTGGTCCGCGCGGCCTTCACCGATCGTTCGATTGGGTGGTCCGCGACCAAAAAAAGTTGAGAACTCTAAAATTTAGAGTATATGTACTATCGCATCACTTTTCATTTTGTTCACCAGGATCTCATTCAAAAACTCACTCTCGACTCTCACTGGCTAGATTTTTCATCGATTGGGGGCAGCAGTTAGCAATCATCAATTTTTCTTCAAGTGAATGATGTTCGATCGCGAAAATTCGTTTCGTGTCGATCCGGTGAGTTTTCGGTTATATTCTCCATTACGTTGTATGGTGCGACCTTTCGGTGTCCCCTTGATAACTTGTCGGTGACCTTAGATCGATATCTTGGTTGGTAAGTTGTAGTCAAATCGTCGCTGTTATGAATTTGTGTCATTCAATAACAGGTAAATACGGTGCATACAATATTTTACCTTTTAGATAATTATTTTCTTCTTCTCAAGACTCCGCTGAAAATTTTTCATCGTCTCTTTTCTTTATATATTTCCGAGACTCGCAATTCACGTCTTCGCCAGGAGTAAAAGGAATATCGAAACGGTATAGTATGAGGCATACTCGAAGCGCGCGCGAACGGCGAGTTTCAAAGGGGCTTCATAAAAAATGCTGAAGCTATTACACTGACAGTCAACGAAAGTTCCATTGACCCGTGAATGTGAATCGAAGCTGGGAAATGTTTTGAAAGTGTGTAAAAGCTTGAGAGCGCCAACGAATGCGGGGGCTGAATGCGGGGTTGTCATGTTGAATTAATGTATTTTAACTGCTCGAACGATACATTTATGAATGATATACCCATTGATACTAGTGATAAGTAACGTAGCGTTAAATCTCGCAAAGTTGCATCCCGTCTAACCACTCTAACCCACCGAGTCATCAGGGTGTTTTGCACCTCCAAAGCTCCAATGTGGCGTGGGAGGGGTGGAGTTTTTTTTTAAACCCCAAAGTATACGTTATGCATGCTGTAGCGGATCCAAAATTTCTTTCGGGGCGGGGGCACCACGTGCCTCTCAGGATCCGCCAATGCTGTAGCGGTATTAAAAAAAAAAAAAAATAAAAAAAAAAAATAATAATAATAATAAAAAAATAATAATAATCATCTGAAACAAATATTCTACCTAGGAAGGTATAGTAAATCACTTGAACCAATACTCTGAGGGTTGTGGATTCCTTCAGATTTTTCCATTTCAACTGCGTGTATAAAGATTAATGAGGAGCTGCTTCTCTGTTACTACGCTTTCACTTTATATATTGATAGTTGGAGGTATGCTTTTTTAATGTATAGATCATCAGCTACAAATATACATATACACTAAAAGGGTGGCTCCAAATTAAGGTACTTGATGTAAATGTAGCCTCAGAAGAAGCTTCAATCCTTATACTCACCAAACGAAAAGGGCATACCAAACTAAGCATTTTGGCGCAAACCGGAGGTCGATATCGTTTTTCACATTCGAGATATCGAATGTCAAAGTTAGATTTACAAAATTCGATATCTCGAATGTGAAAAACGATATCGACCTCCAGTTTGCGCCAAAATGCTCAGTTTGGTATGCCCTTTTGATCGATGTATCACTCGATAGGGGTCGTCTCAAGGAATTTGTCTGATGGGCCCCCCTGGGGGGCAAAAACGTTGACAATTTTTGGGGGCGCTAAACCCTATTTTGACTAAATTTGTGTCAAATTCGTATTTTTTGCTAAAAAGGACTTGCTTTTTGGAGTATTTTAGACTCCTAGTTTTTTAAATTCCGGTATTTCAAAGTGGAGTAATGATTTTTTGAAAATAGGTCCATATCGAACTTTCACCTTCGATATATCGAAAACGAAAAACAATATCGACCTTCGGTTTGCGCCAAAAAGTTTCTTTTTTATGCTCTTTCAGATACTGAAATAAATAAATAGGGCTCCCATAAGAAAAAAGGGGGTCACCGCCTCCCCCGCCCCTCCCAGGGGGGTGCCGAAAAAAATAACCCCCCCCCCCCCCAAAATAGGTCCCCCTCGATATTATTGGACACGTGTATGGCCGTTTTTCAAAATTCGCAGCCGTTTTCGATAAAACCGCAGTGGAAACTTTTTTTCTTAACGCACCCTGTATTTTATTACCATTCTTTAATTGACTGATATTGATATTGATATTGTAGGTATTGATAATTGTTAATGGGACGGATGAAAGGGTTTGAAATTGTGTGTGTTTTTATACAGAAAATGATATTGTCCTTGATGAGCTGAGAACTATGGTGCCTTTGGCTTTTTCCTACGTGTCCCGGTTTTGGAGATATACACACGTGTTAAGTTGTAATAATTCGTGTGCGTATAGTGAAATCACTATGGGGAATGGGTCTGTTGCAAACTTTTGCTACAGCGATTAAGAGTGGTTAATCTAATGTAAAGTCGCCTGAAAAGTCCATTGGTGGCATCAGAAAGTCATAAAATGCAATAAAGAGGCGTCCAA
This sequence comes from Trialeurodes vaporariorum, assembly GCA_011764245.1. Taxonomy (NCBI): domain Eukaryota; kingdom Metazoa; phylum Arthropoda; class Insecta; order Hemiptera; family Aleyrodidae; genus Trialeurodes; species Trialeurodes vaporariorum. Next base: position 17,244,578 of record VMOF01000320.1, read on the forward strand.
TGAAATCCAAGATGGCGGAGAAATATCGAGCAATTTGTATGCATGCACCACGAACATCTAAGGATAGCCAACCTCACAATATTGATCCCAACCAATCTCAACGTAAACAAACGCATAACCTCTACCTCCAGTGAGGTTGGTTAAAGTTGGTCATCCTTGGATGTTCGCGGTGCTTGCATACAGATTGATCGATATTTATCCGCCATCTTGGACTTCATTAAACGCCTCTTGTGAGTTTATTATTGCATTTTATGACTTTCTGGTGCCGTACCAATGGACTTTTCAGGTGATTTTACATTAGATTAAACACCCTTAATCGTTGTAGCAAACGTTTGCAACAGACCCATTCCCATGTTCAAAACAATGTATTTTGGCCAAGAATCTCATCTCCGGAACAATGAGACATAATTAAAAACTAAAGGCATCTTTGGTCTCAGCACATCTAGAACTTTCATTTTCTTTACAAGTAACGCAGCAGCTCAGACCCTTGCAACTTTTTCAGAGCATTTGTTTGGATCCAAGTTTGATCGCGCCGTCTTTACTGATTACTAAACAGGTCCATAGAGAGCAGACACATTTTGAGTATTGGGTTCTGACAAGCCGCGGTTTTTGCTACCGAACCGCATCTAAACGCATCAGTGAGCGGGTGGTTTGCGCAGAATTTCAACTCGTTGCTAATCGACCGCTCACCGGTGCGCTTTGATGCGATTCGGTAGCACGCACCGCAACTTGTCAGAACCCGATTGCGTCTGCTCCAGTACACTATTGGGTGATGCATTCCGTCCATCCCAATTATGAAGAAATATTTTAAAAATATTTTTAAAACCTTGACAATATTTTTAAAATATTGCCAATATTTTAAAAACATTATAATAAAAACAATTTCAAAAAATTTTAACAAAAATATTTTAAACATATTTTCAAACGGCAAAAATATTTTTAAAATGTTTTTAAAATATTTTAACATGTTTTTGTTAAAATGTTTCAAGAAGGTCTCGAAAATATTTTTGAAACATTTTTTAAAAAAAAAAAAAACATTTTAAAACATTTTAATTAAATTATTTTAAAAACATTTTAAAAATAGTTTTGCCTTTTGAAAATATTTTTAAACATTTTCATAAATATTTTAACAGCTAATTGGCATGAACAAATCATGTGTTTTAAAATGTTTTTAAAATATTTACAAAAGGTTACCGAAAACTTGTCGGCAAGATTTTCAAAAGGTTTTTAAAATATTTCTTACATATCTAGGTATGATGACATGATTCTTCCTAAGGAGTGGAAACTACCTACTGACCATGGGCGCCCGCAGCGGGGGGCAAGAGGGGGCACTTGCCCCCCCCCCCGGAATTCAAAAAAGTCAAAATTTTACGGTAAAAAATGGAAGAAAAAAAGAAAATTCAATGTAAATCAAAGGAGTAATAATAAACAAACTTCATTATTTGTTTATTTTGTAATTCAACTCATTTTTTGCAAGGAATAGTAGAATTAAACATTTTCCATGTCATCATTTTCGTCTTCTGTCCTTTTATCCATCATACCAAACACTCCAAAATTATTACTATTATTTGATACACCTACCAATCCTACCATGGCTTAATAATTGTACACTATTTGGATGGAAAAAAGTGTCCCCTAGGGGAGGGGGGTCTCCTAGGCCTTCCTTTGACGTTCAATAATTTTGCCCCCCCCCCCCCCCCTTGGAAATTTTTCTGCGGGCGTCCATGCTGCTGACTGCGAGTTTATTGATATTATGTTATTCGCATTAATTCGAGCGATTTAGGATCACGCAGTCCGACAACAGTGATCCGATGGAGAATGTCATGGGAATATTTAACTAGATTCAATTCAAACTCTGAAGAAAGAGTCTCTCATTTTGTGCAGATTTCCCTCGCTATAGGCGTTCATCGAGGCCACACGGCGCTATAGTCTGGGCCCGTATACGCCTCCCCCTCCCCCGCCGATACCCGCCGTCCACGAATTCCCACCCCCGATCCCTGCAAATAATTAAAATTAGCAAGGAGCACAATAAAGCGGCTAAAGTGCAGCGCCCTGTTCCCTGTTCCCAGTGTTGCCACACCCTGGAGCTTTTACTATGTGTTCTTATGGGGAAATCCTCAAGATTTGGCAACACTGCCTGTTCCCTGTTTCCCCAACTTTATTAATAAATGAGAGCCTGAGGCTGCTGTGGAAGTTGTATAGAAAAGTTGGCGTATCAGAAGAAATATAAATGAATAAGCGCCACGAGGGTAGCGTTCTAGAATTCACCCGTTTACTGCATCCGTGCAGAAAAGATTACATTATCCTATGATGTAGTATATCTATGTATATTGAAAAGTACTACTATTCATTATCTTTTCTGCATCGAGATAATAAAGGGACGGATTCCAGAACGCTATCGAGTGCGCATAGTAAAAGAACACTGAGTGATCACTGCTCATGCAGCTCCACCCTGGCATGGTTTCCAAACTGTGCATCTAGTGTAGACAAATCTTCACATTTTAAACTGATTAACAATTTAAAATTCATATAATCCTCAAGATTATAAAGGATCCTTCCTCGTAAACTATCAGGATATTTGATTGCATCGATCCAGCGATCTAGCAACTACGCATTCTTCCCATTTGATTGTATGAGAAATAATCAATTAGTAACAGGGTCATGGCCCCCTCAAGGATCGATTGTTTCTCATACGTTCAAACAGGATAAAAGCATGGTTGTTACATTGTTGGATCCGCCCCCATGGTTCAGGTAATTTCAAAGGAAATTTCTTTTCATCTATGAGATAGATAGCCGTGAGCTCATATTTTCTTTTTTCCTTCTTGGAAACATTCTTTTATTTCCGGAATATGCGTGATGAAAGGGAATTGGAATTGGATTTTGGGAAATCGAAATTTTTTCCTTGATCCTCTTTGTATATTATCAAAAAACTGCACCGGTGTTTGTTGAGTGATAAAAGCACGAGGAAGTATTTGATGATTCGGTCAGCAAGAAAGGGATGCGGGTTGGCTGAAGAATGGAAAGTTGCCCAGTAGCCATTTTTTTTTTACAGTCGATGAATTCAGTGGCGTAGCGTGCAATTCGGCAACGTTGTATTTTGTCCATTTAAACACTTGTAAAAGGTCGATTGCAAAAGTGTTCATCAGGCACTCAGTGCTTCGATATTTTTCATGGGTTTAAATGGACCAACTACAACGTTGCCAAATAGTGTGCTACGCTACTCGATTAATTCGAGCTCATATTTTCCGGAAGTTTCCCGTCAACTACAAGCTTCCAGTCTGGGGCAACATCTCGCAGTCTTTAGAAGACAGTCTACTGAAATAAATTATCTATAGATATTTTTTTTATTTATTTTATTCATTATTACAATCTCAAGAAGTTATTAATATTCGTCGATAAAACAACAAATTATGTAGAAAGTTGAAGTTTTGTGTAACATAATTGATGCAACTAACATACTTTTCACAAACACTTCCTACCACTTTCACAGTTTTTATATTTTTTTTTATTTGCACTCCAAACGATAAAACTGCATCATATTATTGAGGTCTTTCCGATTTAGATGTTTTGCCCTTTTAAATCACTGAGGCATCGTCTCAACGTTATTTTGAAGTTATCTTACACCCAACGAGCTATAGCGATAAAGAGGATTTGTGGAACGTGATATTGAAACTTCAAGGAGGTAGCCGTAATGGAAATCTGTTATGGACATTTTCACACAGGCTCGCAGTTTGTTGGCCTCACTTTTTTAACTTTTAAAGTTTAAAAAAAAAATAATGACAAATACTGTTTTGGCGTTTTCTCATAGACATGCATTTTTATGGATAATCGGAATGACTAGAGTAACTAAGAGATAGATAAATTTTAGAATAAGATAAACATGATAGAACAAAATGAATGATGATCCGAACCTATGGGAGCCACGACCGAACCCATGGGAGCCACTACCGAACTCATGCCCAGATAAAAAAGAAATATTTTAAAATTATTTTTCTTTCATCTGGACTTGATTTCCTTCCTCCCCACCCGTGGCTTTTATAGTCAGACCTTCCTCACCTCCCAACCTGATAGATTGAAATCAGTCTGGCATACATCTTCTGATGAGAACGATCGCACTCGAAATTACATTCCCCCGACAATCACGATCTTCTTCACATCAGATTCAGTGGGTCACATTTCCCCCAAACTCGCATAGAAATATGCAAAATTTTCTCACCTGGATAGTTGTATTAGAATAATTCTATCAGAATTATTCTGTGTCCAGATGGCCACGCTTAAATACTTGCACTTTCTTTTAAAGTCACTTTCCACTAAATTAGTTAAAATTTTCAATTTAAGGTTAAAAAATATGAGGCAAACAAACCAGAATCAGATTGCCCATGCTGCCTGACTTCGAGAGAGGACTTACAACATGTCGACCCCCCCTACATCACTATACAAAAAAAACTTGGAAATTGTGCTCTCTGTTTATTTATTTTGATTTCCAACTTTGTCCGTTATTTATTTACTTTTTATTTCTTTATATTATTGCTTTTCCACTTGATTGTTTCCCACTTTTATCATGTGCAATTATGTTCTTTTGTTTATTTCTTATTTCTTAGTTTGTTCCTTTGTTTTTGGCTATGTTCATTTTATATATTTTTTTTCCGAAGAAGGCGTATGGACGTCGAAACGTTAAAAAATAAAAAAAACATCACAATTAAAGGTAGGATCATTTTATTATTATGATTTAATTTTCCCTTTTTTATTTGTTTTATTTTGGCTGAACAGCTCATTTATTATTGTTTCATCACTATACATATAGCTCGTTGCTTACACCAGAAGGGTTCCTTTCTATAGCTGTAGCAAAAGTTTGCGACAGGCCCATTTTATCGAATAAAATGCGGCTAGGTCTTCCTATACACTATATTCAGGCGCATTGAGAATCATGGGGAAGTGAATCAGAAACTTATTGAATTGAATAACAGAATAAAGGTGGTAGGTAACACACTCACGAAAAGCTCGTTATAGCTTTGAGTCAACCCTAACATTTTGTTGAGACACCTGTCACCACCGCCACCTGTACGAACTTCATAAGTTTTAACTTTTGTTTGTGCTTGCGTGCACCCGCGTTCCGCTTTTCAGTAAGTTTTCTACCAAGTTCAACTGACACACAACTTTCTCCTCGCACTGCGATAAGGCTCAGCCTTCATCTAATATTAGTTGCCGATCGTATATCCCATGGTACTTTGGAGAGTCCCAAGGGAAACGACTTTTCTGGCGGAATTTTGGACGATCCAGGGGTGAACAGAGATGTTTTGATGTTATATAAGTTTAGTTTTAGTTGAACATATGTCCGTGTATAAGGATAATGGGTCTGTTGCAAACTTTTGATACCGATTCACAGAGGGTCGATTCCTACTTAAAATCGTGTAAGAATCACATAGGAAGCATCAACAAGTCTGAAAATCTACCCATAATCCCACAAAAGGTGCCACTGAGAGAATTCTTTTTTTGACCCAAGGTGTATTTCGTTTGTGTTAAAGAAATTGCGCAGTGAAATATTGACTGAGGGGAAATTCCTGTAACCCAAAGGAAAATGTCTGCTGCTACAAGTAAAAGATTCCTTGTTGTGACAGTGATTTCTCCTTCATTACTTCGCGCAAGGAAAACTTTCACATGAGGTAAACGTGTTTCCTTGTTTTTAAAGAAGTGATTTCTCTCAGTGGTTTTAAGAAAATTCCAAGATGGTGATCGAACGAGCGAGTCAACCCTGCATGCATGCACCACGGTCCACGAGCACCGAAAGATGGCGGAGGACGGCAATAATTTATGTTGTTGGTTAGAATGTAAACATCATCGGGGTAGAAAAACGTGTCATTTACTCATATAGTATAGCAATATTTTCTTTCATTCTGCGTGTTTTTTTCTGGCGAGTTTTACTTTCTCGTTTAGACGGTTTCAGTGCGAAGTCAACGGTTAGCCAACAACCACAACAATGCACTCATCGGTCGCATTCGGTTGTAATAAAACTCGCGTATAGCGTTCCAAACTATCTCACTCACCTTCCCGTGACCCCCATGTAAACCCATTTCTTTGTAGTTTCGAGCTTCGTACAACGGGCCTTGCTTATTTCGACGTATTATTATCAAAATCGCATTAAAATGCCTCGAGGAATTCATTTCGCAGCTAAAAAGTCTCACGAAAGATGTCTCTATACATGATTTTTGAAATTAGAGTGAGATGGCAGTAAGTACATGGGGGTCATGTAAGAGGGAGAGAGACAAACTGTCTTTGTTTGGAACGCTCATTATCACCGGCAGTCGCCATCACTAAAACCCTCTATATTGTTTGTGATTACTATGGTGAATAAATACGTCACGCTTTGTGTCGATTTGTTAGAATTCTATGAAGGAAACGCCCGTCACACGTAGGAGTATTTGACCCGAAAACCTGGCCAAAAACGGAAAATTGAAAAGTCGTCCAAAAAACAAACTATTGATGGTTTTTGAGAGGTAAGTAACCGCTCTATTGCGTAATAGATGTGTCGGAACATCTACGTTTATCTACTGTTTAGGGGACAACAAGGAACTGAGCGCTCGACGCACCTGCGGTTGTTCACCACTCGAAGCGCTGCTAATAATCAGTCAACATTTTCCATCAAGGACAAGCGTTGGGGCATCCAAACATTTCAGCGATTATGGACGTTGTTTTAGATGGTATGTGCTTCATTTTGATGGCAACAATTTATTTTCCCGTGCATTTTTGACCCTTTTACATCTAATTTAAAACGGACATGAAAAAAATCTCTAATTTTAGGCTCTATCTTTTTAAAAAAAGGCAATTTTGAATATGTTCCGGGCAAAACCGGGCACAACCAAAACAAGGGGGTTAGAGTAGACCCTTTTAGGCAACTGCTCCAACAGTCAAAAATTGCAAGAAATTGCCCCTTTTTTTTTAAAAAACATGTTGAAGTCAACCTTTTTTATGAAATAAGCGTCAATAACTCGGCAAAAGAATGAACTATCGACCTTTCGTTTGAGCCAAAATTCTTAATTTTTTACCCCTTTTCCAACCATAAACCGTGCAATAGGAGTTTTGAGTTTAAATTGGAAAATTAACCAAAATCGATTTTCAAATATTCAAGAACACGCAAATATTTTTGGCCAGGTTTTCGGGGTAAATACTCCTACGTGCGTCATAAGTACCTACTTTGCCGAATGCCGTCGTTGGCAATCTTTACTGCTCGTGGTGCATGCACCAATAAGTAAAAGCAATAGAGAGGATTTATGGGACGTGATTCTGAAATTCCAAAGAGGTATAGCCATAATGGAAATCTGTTGTGGACATTTCACGCGGGATCAGTTTTTTCCCCTCATTTTTTTTAGCCTTAAATAAAAAGTTGTGACAAATCCACTTGAATTTGCTATCAAATGAAAGTGTATAAGTATTTGAAGGTGGCATTCTGGACTCAGAAATCGAGATAACTGTTTCCTCTGGAAGGATTCTGAAATAGAAACGCCGGACAAGTACCTACCTTGCTGACTGTAGTCGTCAGCCATCTTTTTTGCTCGTGGTGTATGCATGCAGCATCAAAAAGTTGAATCAGCGAAACAACGAGCATTATTTTTCTAGCTCTTTGGGTGGCCATGTGGGCACATCTAATCGTAAATAATCTGAATATCCGCACTCATCAGTGGCGGCTCGTGCGATTTGGCAACAGTGTTTTTATCCCATTTAAATACATGGAAAACAATCGAAACTCGAGGAGGCTGCCAGCCTCCGCTTGAATCGATTTTTTACCTCAGTTTAAGTGGGAAAAATGCATGGTTGCCAAATTTCACGGGCCGCTACTGGCACTCACTCCTAGGACACCCTCAAATTATGAATATGAATACACCAGTTAATCTTTCTTTCGGATTCTTATGAAGCTCATGACTTAAGGCAGGAAATGGTTTTGAAAATGGTAAGAGTTTAAATTAAAATTAGCAAAAGAGAAGAAAATTATTGAAGAATTAAAACAAATACTGAGGAATGATTGTGAAAAAAAGAAGAAGAAGAAGAGATTAGACAAGAAAATAAAACAAAGTTTTAAAAGTATTTAAACTGTTATTTATCTTGGCAGAGTCAGACGACAAGATTTAAAATATTTGTTTTACAAGGAGACGGGGAAGCCCTGAATTATAATAGAACCTGCTATTTAACGAGAGGAGATAGGGAAAAGAGTCTTGAAACTTATATAAAAGTTTTCGCTGCTTTTCTAAGAATTTCAAAACCGACAAGCTGTCAATATAGAGAGAGGAGAGAAAAAATACCGAAACAAAAGACGAAAAGTGAGAAAGGCGAATTGAAGAGAGAGAGAGAGAGAGAAAGAGAGAGAGAGAAGGAAAGAGAGAGAGAGAGAGAGAGAGAGAGAGAGATAGAGAGGGGGGAGGGTGGAGAGAGACAGAGAGAGTGAGCCTCTCTTTCGTGATCCATCCCTCTCTTTCACTCTCCCAGTCTCTCTTAGTTCCTCTTACACATCTTCTGTCTCTCTTACACATCTCTCTCTCTCTCTCTCTCTCTCTCTCTCTCTCTCTCTCTCTCTCTCTCTCTCTCTCTCTCTCTATCTTTATCCACGAGAAGAAGAGATTGAGTAGGGGCAACTGACTTGCTCCTCGGGAGAGAAGGACCGACTTTTCAAAGGGAGTAAAAGTAATGGGTATTCATTAAAAATATAATCAATCGCAAGAGCTCGAGAACTGTATTCTGCGGAAGATGAGTTAGGGACTGAGGCTATAGTGTAATTGAAAAAAAGCTTAGAAGGAGAAAGGAGAAGGAGATGAGAATAAAAACCGCGGAGAGAGGCTGTAAAAAGAGATAGAGAGAGAGAGAGAGAGAGAGAGAGAGAGAGAGAGAGGGAGAGGGGTGGGCGAGAAGGAGCGGTAGGGAATAAGAAGAGAGTGGATCAAGAAAATAAGGCAAAGCTGGCAAAGTTCGCGACTCGTCTTAATGAAAAATGGCGAGACAGGTCAAGGAGTTGAGATGGTGGTGGCCAATCCCGGCGCTCGGCTTTCTTTTCGGTCGACACGCGCGACGAGAAGAGCGTGGCGTGGCGCGAGCCCTCTCTCTCTCTCTCTCTCTCTCTCTCTCTTCTCTCTCTCTCTCTACCTCTATCTCTATAACCTCTTTCTCTCTCTCTCTCTCTCTCTCTCTCTCTCTCTCTCTATCTCTATAACCTCTTTCTCTCTCTCTCTCTCTATCTCTATAACCTCTTTCTCTCTCTCTCTCTCTCTCTCTCCATCCTCTCATGCTCTTCTCACTCTCTCTCACTCGCACTGTCCGTCCACGTCCGGCATGTCTATATTCACTGCCTCGCGTGAGTTAGACGCGAGGACGCTGGTAAATTGTGAACAGTGAAGGTTTACTTTATCTTCAATTTAACTATTGCTTTCATTCTACCCCCCCCCCCCCCTCTCCTCCTCTACCCAACTCAGCCCCCACTCGATTATTCGCTCCCCCTTTTTTTATCCGCGGTTTCAGTTCCACTCGAACTCGCTATCACCTCTTGATCTCTGAGCAATAGAAACCGACACTGTTGCGGTAACCGAGAAAATAATTTTCGGTGTAACGAACCTGAGGTTCTCGAAAATTACTCGCTCACGAAATTTTTTTTCGAGTCCACAGTGATTAAGCCCCCCTCCGTGTTGTGCGGCACACTGTGGTCTGAGATCGTCATAACGTGGCCAATATAATTAGAATTTGAAATTCTCATCAATTTATCATTTAAACTTTTAAAAAACCACAATTTAAATCACAGAGTAATAACACTTTCAACAAGAAATTTGAACCTAGACATGTCACTGAAAAGTTCCAAGTTTAGTTTAAGATCGAAAACGATGATTTTTCATGTCTCTTTTTCACTGATTTTTGGCCTCTATTTATGTTTCTACCGGTTGAGAAAAGATTACACAGTTCAGTTCAGTGTACGACTGGTACTGCTCGAAAATACTGTAACCTGTAATCTCTCCTCAATCGGTGGAATCGACGTTTAATAAATAACATATCCGCAAGTTTTTGAAAGTCATCGGCCACTCCACCGATTGAGAAAAGATTCCAGATGCGAATATTTTCGTTCATTGCAGTCATACATCGAACTGAACTTTGTAATATTTTCTCAATCGGTGAATTCGTCGGTGAATTGAAAAATGTCATTAATTATACGCGAAACGGCAGCTCTGCTCAGATTACAGTGCGGCGTAAATACACGCTCGAATAGTTTGATCGAACAGACAGGCAGTAGCGTACGCAGGAATATGTCTCTCTTTCTCTTCTCCCGTTTGAATGCATGTGCTGGAAAAGGAAGGAAATAGGGGCTGAAGTCACATTTTAGCCCCTGTTCTTGCCCTTTTCTAACACACGTGCTCTAATGGGGCAAGAGAGAGAAAGACAAATTCCTGCGTACGCTAATGCAGACATAGGTAAGGCGACACGACACTTTTAGAAATCGGAAATGAACACGCGATGGAAGTCGTTGTTTTTGGACTGCTGGCGATGGAAGTGATCTTTGATTAAGTTATTTGAAGGATTTGTTAGATGGGGCGTCTGACGACGCAGCTTTTGTTGAAAAACATGCACCTATCGAATATGTTTGACTCCAACGTGCAACAGTTAGCCTCCTGTTGTTACTGGTGCATTCGGCTCAAAGATGAGGCAGTTGCAAGGGTCTGAAATGTTGTATTTTTTATAAAGAAAACAGAAGTAAACAAGCAGATAGTTCTGACACTGCAGTGTCAGAGAAGGCGCACCTTGAGCAAATTTGGTCCCTCATAAATCAAATTCCATTTCCATCATCTCAAAAATAATCTGTCCAGCAAAAATCCGGGTCCAAACAAGGGTGCGGCGAGTGGGTAGGGGTTAGGACCACTACGTGCGATCTGAGGACAAAACCCTTCGAATATTCCACCATCTCAAAAAAAAAACTGTCCAGCAAAAGTTCAAGTTCGAACCTGAAAGCGGCGAGTGGAGGGGGGGCGGTAGGACCACTCCGGACAATCATAGAACAATTCCTTCGAATTTCCCACTGCACATCACTAAACGCACGTAATAAACAATCAAATACTCATAAAACAATTTTGAACCCCCTTTAGTAAAAAGGTAGTCAACAATATAGTATGTCCCGCAAAATAGGGAAATGAAAAAGTGATCAGTAGTAAGAAGAAATTGGACCATGCCGAGTCATTGGTTATTAGTCCAGCCAGTCAGACCTCAACGCTCTTAACAGCTTAGATCAGCTCCAAGATGCTCATGAGACCGGAAATGTTTCTCGCAGTTTCTTGAAAGTAATCTTGGAGTCCACTGAAGGTGTTATTTCCATGCAAAAATTGGTCTGCAGGTTAACTGGCAGTGACGGCTCTATCAATTTGGCAACACTGTTTTTGTCTCTATTGATTTTATATGTAAAATGATCGATTTTTGGGTAGGCGACTGGCCTCGCCAAGAATCGATTATTTTTCATGATGTGTTAAAGTAGAGAAAAACAATGTTGCCATATTCCATTAGCTGGCACCGTTCTTTGGTTGCCCGGTAAAAAAATTGAACGTGAAGTGTGATGCCAAGTAAAACAAAGAACGCCATGGCAAAACGTAAGAAAAGATGAAGAAGTTACAGTGAGTCAAAAGACATCTCTCCTAAATGTCCCCATGACGTCCCACGACTGGTGACAGGCATTCGATCCGCGCACAATGGCCGAAATACGTCAATCAAATCTCGAAATGATAAAAAATAAACTGTAGGGAATACCCTACGAACACTTTCTCACACCATTTTCATCTGAGGAAGACCCCCAGACCCCCCTCCCCCCACCACTAAAGAATTCTGGAGGAGACCCCCTAACCCCCTAAAGAATTCTGGGGGAGACCCCCAACCCCCCCCCCCCCCAAATTTCAAATATTTTCACCTCCGGACATAACTCTGCCTTCAATCCGAAGAGTTTGCAATTTTGTAGAGAAGCTGTAGGAGTAGTTGCCTATTTTGTTATTTGAAGGCTAATTGAGAGCCTTAATCTGATGTTGCTTATAACAGGGTCTAGAGTAATTCCAGATTCCAATAAGTTTTTATTCTTTGAGCTGCATTCATTATATTTGCTCTTTGTTCTATTTTTGGGAGTTTCTTTTTCCCTTATTTTTTATACCTAGCAGGTCGAAATGTACTGATTCTTGCATTTCCTCCATTGAGTACTATGTTTGGTTTCTTCTTTCAAACTGTGGATCTTCAAAATAATTTTTTTGTTTAATAGATTAACCCCCCTCCAAAGATGTACTTAAGTAAGTCGTAGATTGCGCAAACAAAATTTCAACAAAATTCATTCAGCCTTTTTTGATTGACTTCTCTTTATAAAATTAATTTTCCTTGAATATTCTATTTTTTGGTGTGATGAAACCTATATTGCTTTTAAACAGCTTTAGACTTAAAGGTTGTATATTGTAGTAATACATTGGAAAGAAATTTCTGCCTAGGCTGGTTGCAAACGTTTTGATGCAATTTTCATCGAACTTAATTGAGTCATACTTGAATTACTTATTCCAATCATTATGTTTGTCTTCATATTTGCTTACAATTATAGTTTCAAAAGATTTTTGCTCGATTGTACCTATATTGCCCCTCGAAACGGTCTTAAGGTTTTTATGAGGACTGTACCAGAAAAATATTTTAGTGCACACAGTGCAGTGTTTAGTGTATTTTTTTAACACATTATGTTTGTGAAAAGTTTTGTCAAAATCCATCCCATTAATGATTAACTCCAAGTTTAAAATTAATTCCTCACTTTCATTTTTTCTTTTTTTGGACAAACACCCTATTTTGATTTTTTTAACTCTCTTAAGGGTTGTATATTGTAACTGTAAGGGCTACTTTCTTTTGTAAACTAATTGTAGATTTTATTTGCCAGATTTTGTCAAAATTCATTGGACCAAACAGGAATTATCCGAAATAATAAGATTATGTTTTTATTTGCTTATATACCCATATTTTCTTCTCAATCGCACCTATATTGCCTCTTGAAAAGGTCTAATTGGTTGTTTATGGTGATCAAGAGAGGAAAGTATGTTAGTACATTGATAGTAGATTGTGTGTAAAAAGTTTCATGAAAATTCATCCAGCCATTATTGATTGATTCCAAGTTTTAAGATTACTTAATTTCTCACGATAATTCCATTTTTTGGCTCGAGCGCACCTATTTTGATTTTTTAGACGGTTTTGAGGGTTGAATATTGTAACTATGAGTAGTTTATTTTATAGTAGGCTGAATGTAGATTTTTTTTGCTAACTTTCATCCAAATTGATTGAACCAAACCTGAACCATCCCAAATAATAGGATTATATTTTTATTTGCTCATATTCCCAAATTTTTTGCTCAATCGCACCTATATTACCTCTTGAAATGGTTTTATTGGTTGTTTTTGGTGACACAGAGAGGAAAATATTTAAGTTTATTGATAAGATAGTGTGTACAAAGTTTTATCAAAATTCATGGAGCCATTATTGATTGACTCCAAGTTTTAAGATTGATTTCTCACGATAATTCTATTTTTTGGCTCGAGCGCGTTTATTTTTATTTTTAATCAGTTTTGAGGAATGAATATAGGAACTGTAAGTGGTTTATTCTATAGTAGGCTGAAAATAGATTTTTTTTTTGCTAACTTTCATCAAAATTTATTGAGCCAAACTTGAATTATTCCATTTTTATTCATTTTTATCCATTTTACCATTGATTTTAATGAAAATCATTTTTTCCCCATAACTACCCTAAAAGTCAAAATTTCAAAAAAAACAAAAAAAGTGCCTCTGGGGAATCTAAAACGCAACAACTGTGCAAAATCTGGATGCATAAGAATCAATGGTTCAATAGTTATGCCTAGGTACGGAGTGACGGACAACCGGACTGACGGACAGACGCCACAGAATTTTTTTACCTAAATCTCTCTAAGTCAGAGAGGGTTAAGAAATATGAAAATATGATGGAAGGATGTTCTTATGGATGGTATTAGACATGATGAGAGGCCATTACTTTGACTAAATCATGATTGACTTTGTTGTGAGAGGCCAACTATCGTAACAAAATACCTTGAAAATCTCTGCGCCATCAGAAGAAATTGACTCGCTAACACAATTTTCAGAAAGAAATGGATCGCTGACTCATATTTCAGCATAAAAAACGCTAACTTACTTTTAACCAAATTGTGAGGCGCAAACTCAATTTACTACAAAAGTCTAAGTGCGAAACTTTTAGGCATGACTGATCAACCTCAAAACACCTAATCGGTCTCTAATTCTGATCATTAGCGTTAAAAATATTTAAATATTAAAAGTGAACACTGAACAGTCATCGGTTCAACCAAAGATAAATAAGAATTCTGAGCATTGAGATAGTGAAAGTCTTGCTGCTTGGACTCTCCGTTTTGCGTTTGACCAAACGCTATAATTAATTATAATAATTACATTTACATGAAAAAAAAACAATCACTCAGAACGGCAAATGATTGGTTCACTTGATCACCTAGAATAAATACCGGGACAATTTGAAATCATCACTAATCAGAAAGTGAGGTTAGTAAAAATTTTTGAAGTAGAATAACTTTAAGAAAACGTGAATCAATGAACATCTAATTACTTCCAACACACTCGAAATTCAGTCGTGATTGGGAAAACATTAACTTTTCAAATGAAATTGGCATTAAAAAAAAACAGGAAACAACCTAAAAATCACGACATCAAAAAAGCTCATTTTGCCATTTGACCACAAGGGGGCGTAGTATACTCTATTGAGTAGCAGACCGATTTCAATAGGCGCACGTAGTACCTACGGTGCGCCTAAAATGAAATTACTCGATGAGCTGATGTATGAGATCAAAGATGCTTTTGGTTTCTATTTAAGCCCCACTGTTCCTGAGATGAGATTTAGTTTATTTATTTTCATCATTAAACTGCCATTCTTAACGGAATATTTGTAAATTTCCTCTACGAGTACCCAAAGTATCATTGATGTCCGGAAAAAGGGCTAAGAAACCACTTTTGTAAATGCAGCACAAAACCGTAATGGGTCTGTTGCGCAGTTTTGTTGTACAGGCAGAAATTCCTGCTTCTGATGTGAAATGTTAAACCGTTGGAAACAAAAAAAACTCATAAAATGTCCTCTAATAGAGAAAAAGTAACAATTATTTGAGACTCGCTGCAAAATGAATTTGAAAATGACAGTAAACTAGATGACGTCATAGTGTTGGTCCGTGCCGATTTTGCCAAGGGTAGTGCTTTTGCATTTTGGCACGAAACAATAGTAATATCACAGAATAATACAATCAGAACGGAAACTCCCTTAAGAGCCAATGGAAGCAAGTTTGGAATTTAATGGCACCAATACTCAATAGGAAACGCTGTGATCCTACATCCCAACATGGCGGACGCGAAATGAGTTTGCTTCAAAATCCGACAGAGTTTCCGTTCTGATTGTATTATTCTGTGGTAATATATACTACTTCTTTTACTTTCCATCAGTCATAGTTTCAGACGAAAGTGCGGAGATACGTCTTTGCAAATCGCAATTGGCACGCAAACGGACTGCTTCCACTCACCGGATGTCCTATATACTATGACGTCATCGAGTTTAATGCCGGAACCAAACCTTTTCAAATCCTTCGAAATTTCCGCAACTTTGAAAGCGTTTTAGTTCATGATCCCGTGATCAACAAAAAATAATAAAAAATACTATGACTTCCTCTCATCAAGTACTACTTCAAGAAAATGAAATAATTATTGTAACCGATTTAAAATTAACGGTATGGTATACTTTAAGCAGTTTATATATGTGCTTTCAAACCACACAAACCGATTTTCCGTATCATTCTTCACTTTCGCTGCAGGTTGAATCAAAACCTTCAAACGCAATTTCCCCCGAAATGAAATTTTGGAGGATGGAGGATGAGCTGGCCCTTTTTCTGGAAACGGCCTCAATTTCAGTTTTGTTACAAATGTTGAGCATTTCATGTGAACATGCAAAGTACCGCAAGTTTGCCATCTTGTGATACTGGTTATGCATTCCGTCTGTGCGTGATATAATGTCTTTGGGTAGACGCCAGTATATAAATGTATATAGTGTATACAGTGCCACACAAGTAAAGATAATCGTGGCGTGGTGCAGACTGTAGAATGCCTCAAAACACCTAAACTGTCGCTTGCTCCCATCAGTAGCGCACCGAGAGTTTCTTCATTTCTCTCTTTTCTCTATTAAGAAACGTATGTTAGACAAGGATGGACAACGGGATAAAACCCTCTCTTGCTGTCCTTTTCCTACTTATACATTCAAATGGGAAATGAGAGAGGTGGAAGAGATCCTGGTTGCTCCAGTGGCTCCCTCTTCTCTATATCTCTCACGTCTCGCTCACGAAAACGGGATTAAAGATTCCGGCCGCATCGCAGTGATCAAAGGCGCTCAACTTGATTTGGTGGTCTTCACCGTTTCTCGTCGAATGTCAGATCTTAGATAAAAGACACGTTCAGTCGCTCACTCTCAAACCGTTGAGTTTCGGAGAGCCCTCGACCCCCTTTTCAGTTTCAGATACATAAACTGTTAGAACGAAGCTTCACTTCACTTTCAATTTATTTCATCGTCAAAGCATCCCCCTTCGCCACCCGCCCCGCCTGCCTCCGATAAAAAGTTCGCATCGCGGTTATTTATTCGCCAGTCCCTTCTAGTCCTTCTCCAATGCAGTAGCGGCCCGTGAGATTTGGCAACCATGCATTTTTCCCACTTAAACTTAGGTAAAAAATCGATTCAAGCGGAGGCTGGCAGCCTCCTCGAGTTCCGATTGTTTTCCATGCATTTAAATGGGATAAAAACACTGTTGCCTAATCGCACGAGCCGCCACTGTTCCAATGATGAGCCTGCTCATCAATGTTTTAACTTTACTTCCTCTAAATATTTTTTCCAAATTGAATGAAGCATCAAGTTTGATGCAAAAACCCGCAAACGCGCCCTGAGGTAAAAATTAAATTAAAACTAAACTCTCGGGAATACCCCCACGAACTATTTCTCACATCAAAATTATTCTGAGGGAGGACCCCCCCCAGACCCCCTTCATTACTCTGGGGGAGACTCCCAGGCCCCCTTTAATACTCCTACTCCGGGGAAGACCCCCAGACTCCAGACTCCCCTCGAATATTTTGGGGAAGACCCCACAGACTCCCCTATAATATTCTGAGGGAGACCTCCAGACCCTCCTTAAGGGGTTAATTTTACAGTATGCTGGTTGCATTTTTTTTTTTTTTTTTTTTTCAAATTTTCATCAAAATCCAAAGAGCTATATTTTAAACATTCCGATTTTTCCCTACATGCACCCATTTTACCCGCCCCCCATTGATTTTTAATGGAAATATTTTTTATCATCCATTACTCGCACTTACTCATCATTACTTTGATAAGCTGAATTGTTAGATCAACTAAATTGGGTTAAGTTCTGTAGTTTTTTTTAACTATTTAAAATTGGTAAATGGACAATGTCTATTTTGTTAAAAGAACACCATTATGTGGTTGATTTAACAACTAATTTTGTAAACTCAACAAATAAATTGTTAACTTAACAGAAAACCCTGGTTGATTCAGCAACTTTCAATTTTTGTTAAATCGCAGCAAATTTTGAATTGTTGCTTTAACAATCGATTTTTTTAGTGTGCCTTTCTCGCACCCAAGTCCTCAATTTACTTCCTGCTTTTTTGGCCACTTTTTGACGATCTCAAACCAAAGTGCGTCGCGTTGCTTTGTGGCTGAAAAAATGAAAGAAAAAAAAGGTGAGCAGGAGATTCATGGAACACATTAACGATGACGCGCACATCATAAGAGGAAAAAATTAGACCGACCACCATGCATGGATCACAACATCGAGTTAGCTGTTACATCTATAAGATCACATCCAAAGGCACTTGTATTGCTGAGTTAGTCGAGCACAAACGCAGGCATAGGCCTAAACTTAAGGTTACAACTTTAAATATTTTAAAAAAATTTAAAAAAAGTAGAAACAGAACGATCAAAACGAGCAAATTGAATGTTTTCAAATTAGACCGTTTTAAGAAATGAAGATTATACCAAAACTCCTCTTTTTTTCTTTTCTTTTGCTAAATAGGAAACCATTACTGAAATTTCAACTTCCAACGGCATAAAGCAGCATAGCATCAAATCTAGAACTTCCGATAACTAAAGCGCACCCCAGCTTGTTCATTTCTCAAACCAAAGATTACAAAAAAGTATGCGGCAGTGCTGCAAGGCTTAAACGTGGAACGAGGCCGTTCGAATATTTTTCACTACGTTCTGAAACTGACGCCGGAAACATCTTTTTAATTTCCTCTGAAACCATTAATTGTCATTTCTGGAAAGTTTAGAATGTTCAACGTCGGAAGTTAAAATTCACTTTGAGGGGGGGGGGGGGTGGAGAGAGGGCGAGCGGAAAAATAATCGTTGAGGTTGAAGTATAACTTTTGAAAGTTCGCTCCTTGATGACTTTTAGTGAAGTTCAGACTGTAGCAAATTAAAAATAGCTCATAAAATAAAAAATGAACTCTGTAAAGAGATCTGACGATGAAGTTTGATGAAGTGGAAATAAAATTAAGGCTGTAGGGGTAGGCGCAGAGAGAGATAGCTTAATATCCACTATCCAGGTAGATGCATTATAGAAATGGGATGGATAAAGTCATCAGAGGGAGAGAGAAGGAGAGAGAGGGAGAGAGAGGGAGAGAGGGGGAGAGAGAGGGAGAGGGGGCTAAGCAAATGATCGGAGGACTTGCGCCACAAAGTGAACTACACTGAAAAAAATAGATTTGTGAAATCAGTAAAATGAAGCAAAGGCTAATTTTACCAGCCATTTTCAGTAAAATTGACTACGCATATAGCCAATTTTACGTTTTGGATTGTAAAGGACGGTATTCAAAATGGGCGATTTTGGCCCAAAGATAAAATGCAAGATATTTTCAGGCGTGATAGAGGGTGGTTCCAGGGTTCAGAATCTGGCCTATTTTTTAAATTTGACCCAAGGAAACGGGGGGGGGAGGGGGGATCAAAGTTGGGACCTTTAAGCGCCCATAACTTTTTAACGAATGAAGCTATTTGAATGAACTTTTCGTGAAAAGATAGGTCTTCCAAAGAGCTTTCGATTGATGTATAAGAAAGTTGTCTTGCTTTAATTTTTAATCGATTTATTGAAGTTTTTTCGATTTTTTGAAAATCGTTTTTTTCGTTTTTTGCGAGTATCGACAAGGCGATCGCATAGATCATCACAAATAATTTCCGTGGTAAAACTAGACAACATTTGCTACAAATCAGCGCAAACCGCATGCTGGGGAAATGATTCGTTGCCGAGTTATGATTTTTCAAATCTAGCGCCTCCGTATGAAATGGCGCACCCGCAAGTGGGGACCCCCATTTTTATTTAATAATCAAAAAGAGGGTAAAATTCTAAGACTTTTGGTACAAACCGGAGGTCGATATCGTTTTTTGTTTTCTATATATCGAAGGTCAAAGTTCAATTTGGGCCCATTCTGTAAAATGACATTCGACATTCGATATCTCGAATGTGAAAATTGATATCGACCTCCAGTTTGCGCCAAAATGCTCAGTTTGTTACGCCTTTTCGATTGATGTATGACTCAAAAGGTGTCGTCCCTCGGTTTTTTTTAGATAGCCCCCCCGGGGGGGTCAAAAACGTTAAAAATGTTTGAGGATTTTAAAACCAAGTTTTGACTAAATTTTTGTTAAAATTGAATTTTTATCTGATAAGGACTTGCTTTAAAGAGTATTTTAGACTCCTTTTTTTTTAAATTCCGACTTTTCAAAGAGGAGTAATGATTTTTTGAAAATGGGCCCAAATCGAACTTTGACCTTCGATACATCGAAAACAAAAAACGATATCGACCTTCGGTTTGTACCAAAAGTCTTAGAATTTTACCCTCTTTTTGATTATTAAATAAAAATGGGGGTCCCCACTTGGGGGAGCGCCATTTCATACGGAGGCGCTAGATTTGAAAAATCATAACTCGGCAACGAATCATTTCCCCAGCATGCGGTTTGCGCTGATTTGTAGCAAATGTTGTCTAGTTTTACCACGGAAATTATTTGTGATGATCTATGCGATCGCCTTGTCGATACTCGCAAAAAACGAAAAAAACGATTTTCAAAAAATCGAAAAAACTTCAATAAATCGATTAAAAATTAAAGCAAGACAACTTTCTTATACATCAATCGAAAGCTCTTTGGAAGACCTATCTTTTCACGAAAAGTTCATTCAAATAGCTTCATTCGTTAAAAAGTTATGGGCGCTTAAAGGTCCCAACTTTGATCCCCCCTCCCCCCCGTTCCCTTGGGTCAAATTTAAAAAAAAGGCCAGATTCTGAACCCTGTAACCACCCTCTATCACGCCTGAAAATATCTTGCATTTTTATCTTTGGGCCAAAATCGCCCATTTTGAATACCGTCCTTTTGCTTAATTTTGATTAATTTTACAATTTGGATCATAAACTTTACCAATCGGATTGTAAATTTAACAATTCAAAGCATTGTAATTTTTGCAAGTCGTATAGCTATCACGCCAAGACAGCCATGTAATATGCAAAAGTCACAATGATTTGGATTGTAAAATGTACTATTTAGATTGAAAAATTTGCAATCCAAATAGAAAAATTACTAAAACTTAAGCAAAATTTAAGTAGTATAGAAAGGAGCATTCAAGCCCGTCACAGTTTTGCTAAATCTACACGTAAATAAAGAATTGAAATAAAGAGAAAGATGAGTGTAAGTGATCAGTATGCACACGATTTGGCAACTACGTTTGAGATGAAGATCACACATCGTTGTCATATGAGCCGTGAAAAAAAAAAGAGAGAAAAGTCCTATTTCGATGTATTTTCTAAGGTGAAAATGAGCGTCAACGAGATGGACTTTCTTCGACTCGGCAACTCTGCATTTGCAATGCGCAGTACCCGCGAATATAATTACAATGCACGAGAGGAGAGGTGCGGAGGCGGAAAAAAAAACTTGATTTCGGAACGGCGCGCGTGCCCGGGGGCCGTAAACGTGCGCGTGCGCGGACGCGGACGCGTCGTCGGCAGCAGCAGCGCGCTCAGAGACACGCAGGATAACTTCGAGCTTTTACATGTGGTTCAATGCGACAATTGTAACGTTGACAGATCACACTCTATAGTATAGGGATGATGAAACGACAGATCAATTACACAGAATTTTCTGAGGTGGAAATGAAGGTCAACGAGATGGACATTTTTCCTTTTGGCAACTCTGCATTTGCAATGCTCGACCGAGGAAGAGCAGGACCCGCGAATATAATTACAATGGGTGTGAGGGGTGCGGAGGCGGGGAAAAAAACTTGATTTCGGGACGGCGCGCGTGCCAGGGGGGCCGTCGACCACCGCGTCCGTGGCGGCGATTTTTTTTTAGGTAGTCTTAAACGGACGAAATCCATTGATGTCACGTGGCAATGTCCACCACTACTATGAGTATGCGTACAACATTGCATTTATGTGTATAAATGATATACAGGGTGTCAATTAAAAAAGGAGCCAGGCTTAATATCTCGAAAACGGCTCCGAATTTCGAAAAACGCTGAAACACGTGTTCGATTATTTCGAGGGGGACATCTTTTGAGGGGGTCCACAATTTCGGGGGCCCCCTCTGGGGGCCCCAGGGGGGTCAAGTCCCATATTTCAAAGGGGGACCCCCATTTTTTATTTGATAATCGGAAAGAGGGTGAAATTTTAAGACTTTTGGCGCAAACCGAAAGTCGATATCTTTTTTCGTGTTCGATATATCGAAGGTCAAAGTTCGATATGGACCCATCTTCAAAAATTCGTAACTTTCCTTTAAATAGTCCAAATTTCAAAAATTTGGGTCTAAAATGCTCTACAGAGCAAGCACTTTTCAGAAAAAAATTCAATTTTAACATAAATTTAGTCAAAATTTGGTTTTAAAGCCCCCAAACATTTTTAACGTTTTTGGCCGAATCGAATGTCAAATGTCGATTTACAGAATGCGATATCTCGAACATGAAAAACATAGGACCTCCGGTTTGCGCCAAAATGCTCAGTTTGTTACGCATTTTTGATTGATGTATCACTCGATAGGGGTCGTCACTTGGAATTTTTCTGATAGCCCCCGTGGGGGCCAAAAACGTTAAGAATGTTTGGGGCTTTAAAACCAAATTTTGACTAAATTTATGTTAAATGAATTTTTTTCTGAAAAGTGCTTGCTCTGTAGAGCATTTTAGACCCAAAGTTTTTGAAATTTGGACTATTTAAAGGAAAGTTACGAATTTCTGAAGATGGGTCCATATCGAACTTTGACCTTCGATATATCGAACACGAAAAACGATATCGACTTTCGGTTTGCGCCAAAAGTCTTAAAATTTCACCCTCTTTCCGATTATCAAATAAAAAATGGGGGTCCCCGTTTGAAATATGGGATTTGGCCCCCCTGGGGCCCCCCAGAGGGGGGCCCGAAATTGTGGACCCCCTAAAAAGATGCCCCCCTCGAAATAATCGAACACGTGTTTCAGCGTTTTTCGAAATTCGGAGCCGTTTTCGAGATATTAAGCCTGGCTCCTTTTTTAATTGACACCCTGTATAAAGATTAAGACGTTGTAAATTAGGCGGAGGGAGAAAACATTTCGTTGTGTTTTTTAAGGTAGCTGACGGTGAGCTGTCTTTTCTTCCACCCGGCAACTATGTATGTTTGACGCTTCGTCGGAAAGCTGATCGGTCCGAGAATTTCGGCTGACGGGGGCCCAGGCGTAGGCGCTGCGCGCTGCATAAACGCGATGCAGCAGATCTCGGCGGAAGGCATACGGGAAAAGACTCTTCGATTTATTGCGGTCGGACCATCACACTTTGCCAGCTCGCTCCAATGCGTTGATTATGTGAATTTTCTGAATGAACACTCGACCGCCGCTTCGACCTTTGCGTACGTTTAGATGATGCTCGAGTACTACAACCTTTTGCATGGATTTAAATGGTTCGACCTTTTCCATGTGCCTCAATGAACAGTGGACACTCTACGTCATCGATATTTTGCATGGATTTACACGAAGCTCAAAAACTTCAATCTTTTGAATGAGTTTAATTAAATGAACAGCAATAAAAAAATAAAATAAAAAAAAATATGTACAACCGAGTGTCCAAGCGAACCCGGTTTGGTAGACGCTTAATATCTCCTGTATCTATGCAAAATCAACCACTATTTTGATGAATCCAATATTTTATGATGGAAAACAGACCGTAATTTTTTTTTTTTTTTCTACCATCTGAACTGATGGAAAAGTATCGATTACTCGGATATAGCGGAGAACCATTTGCTTTGAGAGATTATTGATGAGACGCCTCGTATGGGTTCATCAAACTTGACATTGCCTATAGAGGTCGTTTTCAGAAGCGTAGACGCACCTAGGTGGATAATCTTTGGAATTGCCCGACCTTATTTCTCATATCGCATGATGGAAATGAACGAAATTGAATTTGAGCTTCGGATTTGCTTTAAGGAACGCTTTAAAAGCAAAAAGTTCAAGTCGGAGCCAGGTTTTGTTTTGATTTGAAAGAATGAGAATTCTAAAAATTTGCCTATGATTAGAGGTTGTTTTCAGAAGCGTAGACGCACCTAGACGGATAATCTTTGGAATTGCCCGATCTTATTTCTCATATCACACGGTGGAAATGAATAAAATTGAATTTGAGCCTCGGATTTGCTCTAAGGAACGCTTAAAAAGCAAAAAAGTTCATGTCGGAGCCAAGTTTTGTTTTGATTTGAGAGAATGAAAATTATAAAAATTTGCCTAAAATTATCGTTGAGGTGCGCCTACACTTCTGAAACGAGCTCTACATTGGGTCCCTCTTATGATTTTTTCTTCCTTCGTTTTGATTCAAGACATTCTATCTTTCAAAGGTACTGAGATCAATTAACTCTCCAAACAAATATCGATACCTCGCAAAGGTTGCAATGGAACCCGACCGATTTTCCATTCATTGCTAGCCACCACAGAGGGATTTTCCACCTCACTTAACCCTTTCGCTCACCGTGTTCCATTTAAAAGACGGCATTAAACATTGAGTCTTATGTCAAAAATAGAAACTTATTATTCCTGGCCAAAAGGTTTGATCCTATGCAAAAGTATCGATCAAATGAAAACTGAGACGAACCAAGTAGGATAACCTACGAGTTTCTTCTGAATCGCTGCAAAAGTATCGACAACTTTGATGAACCTGAGATTTATTTGATAGATAATGGAGGTTTACCATTTGAAAATATTCAAAACTATCGATTATTTAAAGAAAGAATTGAGTGCGTGAGAGGAATTATGAGGTACCACATATGGGTTGATAAAACCTGCTATTGTCACATCGGGAGTGTCCTCCCTCTGGTTTTTCCCGTCATAATAATTCAGTTCAGTGCCCTCTTACAAAAATACTATAAAATCAATAAAATCCTAAAAAATATCGCTCATTTGCAATGATTCTAACGAGACCGGGTCGATTTTTCATATTTTGCTAGCTACCACGCAGCGGTTTTTCCCCTCCCCATTTACACCTATGTAAAATATAACAATTAATGGGTACCTGAATCGAAGTCAGAGTGGAAACTGACGAATTTCGCCCGAATCTGGGCAAAAGTATCGGCTATTTTGTTAAACCCAAAGCTCATAAGTATGAAGGGGAAGAAAGGGTTATCACCATTTGAAGCTGTGTAATTGTATCGATTATTTGGAGGTCTCGGAAAAATAATTGTACCGAGACACGATCTCTGGCGTATGAGTCGCCGATCCCGCCGTGTATGCTGGTTGATCAAACCTAGCGTTGCTACATCGGGGTTTTCCTCTTTTTTTTTTTTTTTTTTTTTTTTTTTTTTTTTATCTCCCGTTGTAATTCATAGTTCATTACTTTCTTCCAAAGAGACCGAGATCAATTGTAAATCTCCAAAATACCGATACGATTCAAGATTCAATGGTTCAAACGGGACCAGGTCGATTTTCCATCGTTTTGGCTACCGTAGAAGCGTTCGCCCCTCATTTACACCTATGGAAAAGTATCGATTAATTGAAAACTGAATCGAATCCAGTGGGCAAACCGATGAATATGATAGTAAATACAGGTTTTTGAATCAATGTAAAAGTATCGATTAATTGGAGATCGCAAGGAAACAATTAAACTGACGGTCGATTTATAAGAGCCCATGCGTAATACGTGGTTGATCAAACCTAACATTCCCACATCGTTAGTCCTGCGTCTTTTTTTATTTTTTTTTTTTTTTTAAAAATTTAAATAAATTTTTTAATTTTTTTCCCGTTGTACTACAGTGCAGTATTTTCTCTCGATAACTCTAGGACCATTGAAATCTCCAAAATAAAGTTGCAGCAACGATTCAAACGGGACTTGCTCGATTTTTCATCGTTCCCGCAAACAGCCGCAGAGAATTTTTTCCCCCCTCCGTTTACACTTATGCAAAAGTATCGATTAATTGGAAACTGAACCGAACCCAGTGAGTTAATCGACGAATCTCTCTTGAATAGATGTAAAACCATCGACTATTTTGTTGAACCGATAAAGTGTATATGGTACTGAAGAGAAGTTTTATCCCATTTGAACCTGTGCAAAAGGATCGATTGTTTAGATATCGCGGAGAAAACTGAGAGAAGATTTAATGAGACGCCACGTATAGATTGATCAAACCTGACATTGTTACTTCGGGTTTGTCACGCAGTGTTCCCCCCCCCCCTTTTTTTGTTCCCCACCGTGATTCACAGTTCATTATTATCGTTCAAAGATACTGCGATCAATGAAAACCACAATGCCAATACTTTGCAATGGTTCAAATGGGACCCGGCTGATTTCCCGTTGTCCACAAACTGCTACAAAAGGTATTTTCCCCCCATTTAGTGTCTCTTCCTGTTTTGTATAAGGAAGAAACATAGTTTGATGATCGACATAGAGAGGAGTGGGAAATTGGCGTGCACACATACAATATAAGTGAACATTTGCGTATAAAATGGAAATTTCCGCCTTATTTAGCAGCTGAGGTAAAACCATCGTTTGCTCCATTTCAAGTCTAACCTTATCTTCAAACGGTTTTCGCACAAATTCTGTCAATTCGGCTCCTTTCCAATGTGTTTGCAGATGGAGACGCGTACTTTTCCAAAAAACTGTCGATATGATTTGTAAATTGCGACGAAAAAGCGACCGATCGTTTTCGTCGGGTTCGTCACGCAACTGATGAAATCGATCAATAATTTTACACGAACTTATTACGATCAATCGCGCATCTGTGATAGAAAGAGAATCCGTCTTTAGATCCGAACTCTTCAAGAGTTGGACCAAGTGCCCCCCTATACAACCACAGTTTTGTCATTTT
>VMOF01000320.1:17271478-17293978 GCA_011764245.1 Trialeurodes vaporariorum
TGCGTTGACCAGTGACCACGCACGCCTTCCATTCAATGGGTCTGTTGCAAACTTTTGCTACAACGATTAAGAGTGTATAATCTAATGTAAAATCGCCTGAAAAATCCATTGGTGGCATCAGAAAGTCATAAAATGCAATAATATACTCACAAGAGGCGTTTAATGAAATCCAAGATGGTGGAGAAATATCGAGCAATCTGGATGCAACATGCATGCACCGTTAACATCCAAGGATAGCCAACCTCACAATATCGATCACAACCAATCACAACGTAAACAAACACATAGCCTCTACCTCCACTGTGATTGTCACAGTTGGCCATCCTTGGATGTTCACGGTGCATGCATACAGATTGCTCGATATTTATCCGCCATCTTGGATTTCATTAAACGCCTCTTGTGAGTTTATTATTGCATTTTATGATTTTCTGATGCCACCAATGGACTTTTTAGGCGATTTTACATAAGATTTTATACTCTTAATCGTTGTAGCAAATGTTTGCAACAGACCCATTGCGACTTTTGTTTACTTTTTGGAACTAACAGTGGTCTTACAACAAATAATTTTGGCGATGATCGTCGCACAAAGGCACATTTAGACCATTGCAATTGGACAACGTTGTAATGTGTCCATTTAAATGCATTAAAAAGATCGAACTAATGGGTGTCCGACGCGAACACCTTCGAATTCGACCTTTTTCATGGATGCAAATCGATACAAAACAACGTTGCCACAATGCACGCTAAGCCACTGATTTAGACGTACCAACACACTATGGTCTGATATCGAAAAAAGTAGCCAAAAATCAGAGGAAAAATCAAAAAAGTCATCAAACATCGTCGTTTTCAACCTCTAAGCTTTATAAAAAACTTTTCAGTGACATTTTGAGGGTTAAATTAGTTGCTAAAAGTGTTCTCTGAGATTAAAAATTGGTCTTGAAAGCTGATAAATGAGAAATTGATGAGAAATTTATTTTCGGATTTTTGGCCTCTTTTAAGGATCTCAGACCCCAGTACGCCGACTGGGAATCAGTGATTATATAGACTCTTTTAGTGACAAGCGGGAAATTCAAAACGAAGTAATGTGATTGGCTTCGATGCGTTTTACTTTTTCACTCTAACAAAGTTACCTAGATAAATTGAGAACGTATATTGCGATGGCGCAGATATTTTCAAGGTATTTTGTTTTGATACTTGAGGCTCTCACGACTGAATCAATCGTGATTTATACAAAAAGAGCCTCTTATCATGTCTAGTACTATCCAAAAGAACGTCCTTCTGCATCAAATTTTAAAATTTGGAACCCTTTTAAACTTACAGGGTTTTATACAAACAAATTCTGGGGTGTCTGTCCGTCTGTCAGTCCGTAAATTGACATAATTTTTAAACATTGATCCATATATGCATCCAGATTTGGCACTAATGTTGCTTTCTAGATTCCTCAGAGGGTTCTTTTTAGTTTTTTTGAAATTTTAAAAGTCTGTAAGAATCAACCTTCAGCAAATAATTTTCTTCGAGTGCCTTCATCTAACAAAGTAGGCAAAAATAAACACAGGAGAGTAAGCATATTTAACTACCCTCTTGAATGGGACTGTTGCACACTTTTGCTTTTAGCGATTTAATAAAGTAGATTCTGGTGTAAAAACCTCAAAATATAACGATGGGAGCGCTAAAAACTTCCGAAATCCACTCCTAAACTCATAAACGCTTTTCTTTGCGCCAGCGTAATGGTGGCTTAGGGCAGTAGGTAATAATGGGAGATTCCTACCTTATAATTTCGTCACTCTCTCTATGCTGACAAGTATGGTTCACAGAGAAATTAGTCATCAGAGTAATGATCCACATTCGATGAATGGTACCGTGACATCTATTATAGTGACACCGTTGTCAAATGAAAGTCGTCTCTTATTCGTCACTTCTTGATGGAGTTACAGTATTGTTAGGTGCGGGAATCTCCCATTTCTACTGTCCTCAGCCACCATCACGCTCGCGCAAATAAAAGCGTTTATTAAACTTAGGACTGTATTTCGGAAGTTTTTAGTGCTGTCAATTCAGTGGCGGCTCGCCAGGTGAGGCAAGTGAGGCGACAGGGAGCCATCGCCTCACATTTTTTTTAAGTTGGAGAAAGAAAAAAAATTAAAAAAGTAACATATAAAGGTTGAAATGGTTATTATTCCATCATCCTTTGTTTCAATAGTCCAAAAAGTATGAATGGAACATAAAATTTTCAAGAAAGCTTATGTGAAGAGCGTTTCAAAAAAAAATCCTGTGCTTCTCTCATTTTCGTCGCCTCACCTCCACGAGCCGCCAGTGGCTGTCATCGTTATATTTTGAGGTTTTTACGCCAGAATGAACTATGTATTAAATCGCTGATGGAAAAAGTCTGCAACAGCCCCATTCAGCGAGTAAGCGCGCGAGCGTTTATTTTGCATGATAGTATAGCAGTAGCGGCCCGTGAGATTTGGCAACCATGCATTTTTCCCACTTAAACTTAGGTAAAAAATCGATTCAAGCGGAGGCTGGCAGCCTCCTCGAGTTTCAATTGTTTTCCATGTATTTAAATGGGATAAATGCATAGTTGCCAAATCGCACGAGCCGCCACTGTAGTATAGTCATGTTTTAAAAAAGATTATAAATGCGTTTAGCCGCTCAAAATCTTATACCATTATTTGTCCGTGTTAGCTGAAGATGTAAGAGAGTGAGACGCAAAGTTAATAATTCGGGACCCTCGCAGTTTCCTAGAAGTTTTACCCGTAATGTAGCCCCGATGCCCGCGGGGTATAGTTGTAGAAGTGAGTGGTCGGGGGTTGGGGGTCGGGCCGGTCGGCGTCACTATTTTATCGAGGTTATTCAAGTCGTGGACAAGACTGCACTGCTGTATCGCTGTAACTATACGTTCAGAGCATCGGATCAGTTTTCAGTTCCCAGAGGATATGAACTCTGCGAGCGCCGTTCGACGTCTATGTTCTGCAAAGAGAGCCCGCGCTTCTTTCCCAGAATGCACCTTGCATCGTGTGCACGTCTCGCGATGATTCCCAGGGTAAAAACTTGAGGAGTATGAAATATTAAAAAAGCACGAGGCTGCCAGATTTAAGTTGAAAGTAATGGACTTAATCATTGAGAGTCCAAGGTATGGTACCACAAGGCCAGTGGCGTCGCGTGCAATTCGGCTACAATGTATTCTATCCATTTAAACTCATGAAAAATATCGAATTCAGGAGGTTCACAACGCACAAGGAAAATTCGATATATTTAATGAGTTTAAATGGAGCAGTTGCAGTAGTGCCAGATGGCACGCGACGCCACTGCACAAGGCACTATGGTCTGTGATCGTCAAAAAAATGTCAAAAATTATACATTTTCCTCATCAATTTCTCTCTTACAAACTTTCAAGATCATTTTTTACTGTTTAGGAAACACTCTTTATGAGTAATTTTAACCTAGAATTGTCACGAGACAGTTTGTCTAAAGGTCGAAAGCTATGATTTTTGATAACTTTTTTCACTGATTTTTTTTTCGGCCACTTTTTTTTTCGATATTACACCTAGCTTAGCACAAGAGGGGTGGGGGGTTGGAATAGATCCTAAATGAGTATTCACTGTAGAGACTTGGCTTCTTTATATTTTCAACTTAAGTAATTGAGTCCATCCTTCTGAATATTTCAGTGTACTCATCGTCATTTTTACAGGTTTTTATGCAAGAATCAACTCTTTAATCCCCTATTGCAAAAGTTTGCAAGAGCCCCATTTCCGTGACCAAAATTCCGTGGGCATTATTTCCGTGGGCAATTAATATTTTTCCACGAAATTACATGGAAAATCTTATGGAATTCCACGAATGGCCCACAGAACTCCATGGAATGTTATGGAAAAATAATATTTTGCCCACGGAATATTCCATGAAATTTTATGGCAAAATAATAATCGCCCACGGAAATAATTCCCACGGAATTTTGGTCATGTAAATTCATGGAACACTTTTACCAGGAATCTCATCTCAAGTCACCAATTTTCGGATCTTCGTAACCTAATCGTAATTCTAATCTTCTCACTACGGCCCTACTTGTTACATCTGTTGATAGTTTTTACAAGTTAATATTCAAAATATAACACATGTTTATTTATTTTTTTTTTTTCAGGTAAGATCAGATGAATTCATTCACTGGAAAATTTTCAAACGCACAATTTCACTGCATTTTTGTAAGTCCAAGAATATATCTTCGTTTCAATCGCTTATCTCTAATTCGCACTTTCTTAATCGAAAATGATGGGATTTTTAATCGTTATCGACTTATTGTGTCCGGCCCAATGAACGAAAAACCAGGTTTTCTCATAGTGAGATACCTGCTTCTTTCCTCTCCGCGACAATTCCCTCTTATTTTAACCCGCTGATTTCAAACGCGGTCTTACGGCTCTTACTCAAAACTCACTTTTTTCCATAATTTGAAATTTTTCGCGAAAAAGCAAAATATAATCCAGGCCAATTTCGTGAAAATTAGTAGTATTTTTGAAGTTACAGTCTCATAATATGTAACCGTGCGATGATGAAGTGAAATTCTGGGCGATTAATCATGCTATAACATTAAATTTAGACACTGATGGACGGTGAATGTCTCGAACACATTACCTACGTCGTTTTGGAGGCTTACTTAAAATGTAATAGCTCTAACCTGTGGCGTCGTGTGAAATTTTGCAACATCTAATTTCGTGCTTTAACCCGTGATAAGGGTCAAACTTGGTAGGTGCGCGCAGTGCACTCCCTCGAATTGATGTTTTACTTCAGTTTAAGCAGACCAAATGCAGCGTTGCAAGATTGCCAGGTTGCCAGCGACACTACTGAAGCTGACAACGTTGCCTTTGGGCCAGTTAAACCCATGAAAAATATCGCCTTACATAAAGAAATCGGCGATTACTTTTGGATGCGACCGGAAAAATGTCTCGTTGGCAGATTGCACGTCTCGTGACTGCGGCTCCTTACAGATGTAGGACGCGGGCTAATGTTTAATGTGGGAGAGTTTTTAGAATTTACTTTATTTTCTAAAAAATATATGTAAGAGCTAAAGAAGAAGAAGAAGAAGAAGAAGAAGAAGAACACATTTAGAGACCGAAGAATTTTATGTTAGTCTCAAATATGACGCTTTCATGTCAGGATAAATGTATTATTAGATATTCCATGTTATTTCAATATTAAGATCTACCCCCAGAAGTACTTAAAATTACAGGCTTAAGCCTTTTCTTGAAGAAAAATAGAAAAAAGAAACTTCGTAAAATTGAGAGCCTTCATAGAGAATTTCTTTCAACTTCCGGTTCCGCGTGACGGGCGGGTGGGTGGGCTGTTTAGAAGCGGTCTGTGCGTAAATGGTGACGTAATGCAATGTGAAGGGAAATGATCGATCTTGCGGGCGGGAAACGGGAGAAAACAGCTTAAAATTCATCATTTCCTGACAGCGCGGGACCATAACTGAGAGTAAAAAAGATTACAGAACACATATTTTTCTCTGCAAATGTGTAGGCCATTATACATATATAACTCTGAGTCGATTTCTGGAAGAAGGGGGTCTTTACAACTTCAAGTGTGCTTTCTCTATGAAAGTATGGCCTTTTATATGGTTAAAAACCGGCAATTTCTCTGGAAAGGTGTACACCTGATGTTTATGGGCTATTTTCTTTGAAATTGCCTCCATTTCGCTGCATTTTTATCGTCTCCCTTTCCGAATGTCAATATACATAGTTTAGGTAAATACTTATAGTGCTCGTCTTTTTCTTCAAGTCGCTTCTTCGCATCATCCATTGTTGCGAGGGACCTAACTCAAGCTTAGGTTCTTCACAAGAATCCGTCATACTATATACCACTTATATATCGTATTGTGATATAACTCATTATTGATACCTGTATACTGTGGATTGTCGATGATCCATCATATAGACCTGTTTAGTGATGATTTCACGATCAAAATTGGATCCAAGCAAATACTGTCTCTCGCTCACTCTCGTAGATTTATATCCATCATAAGAAATTAGATCCAAATTTTCGAATGCGTATTAACGCTAGTAAACACCTATAGTTTTCCCAAATTTTACTACACCATTAGATTTTACACTCCTCAATATATCTTTTCACTTCAACATCATTTAAGAAAGATCACAGATGAATTTACAATCACAGTCATATACCAGAAGCAGTGGCGTAGCTGTAGGCCCCAAGGCTGACGTTTTGCGTAGAATCAATGTTTTTTTTCAATTCACCGATGATTTCACCGGTTGAGAAAAGATTACACAGTTCAGTTCAGTGCATGACTATGATAAACTGAAATACTCGCATCTGTAATCTTTTCTCAACCGGTGGAGTCGTCGATGACTTTAAAAAACTTGCGGATATTTTAATTAATCAACAGAGTTTCCACCGATTAAGGAAAGATTACAGATCAGAGTATTTTCGTGCATTACAGTTATACACTGAACTAAACTGTGTAATCTTTTCTCAACCGGTGGAATCATCGGTGACTAGAAAAATAGCATCGATTCTACGCAAAACGGCAGCCCTGATAGGCCCCGCCACCGACCCCGCCTGGCGATGGGAGGGGGGGGGGCGCAACGCATCGGGGAGCGCAACAATTTAAAGAAGTGGAAGAGCAAAAAGTAGAAAAGGGAAGGAAAAGGGGGAAAAAAGGTAAAAGACCAAAAGGAAAGGAAAAGGAGAAAAGGAAAGAACTGAGAACAGATTGAGAAAAATAGAAGCTAAGAAAAGTAGGGAGAAAGCAATGTAAAGGCTCCAAGTGCCTCTGCCAAAATTTAAGTTCACAAAGATCGGAGCTTTTTTCAAACTCATGATAGTGATATATTTTTTAAGTGTTATCATTGTAGTAAACATAATTTTTCTACATTAAGTTACAATAAATTTTAAAGAAAGGATTTTTTCCGACAGTGGCTCCGACTTATAAGGATGCGATGAGGGGGGGGGCTCCACGGAAGCGGCAATTTTTTTCCTTATAAAAGAAGAGCGCAGCATTCGAATCGGTGGGAGGGGGACGCACGCTCTGCTTTACCTACGCTACTGACTGGAAGATGCTCTATGTTTCATCCTTGTCTTACTCACGGTATTTTATTGGCGTATCAACGCCAAGACACTCAATCATCCTAACCTCTCTTCGTATCGAAGCTTGGTCGAGGTATAGAACGATGTGTGATTGTTCCGATGAGCCTGTACCCCAGGATTGTGTGTCCATAAGAAACTGTGAGTGAGACAAGAACAAAACTTAGTGCTTCCTCCGATATAACTGAGTGATTGAAAAACAATGCGTACAATGTTTCGAAAATGTTTTTGAACTGTGATTACACTTTAAGGTTCGTGGAATCCAATAATGTAATAAAATCTGAGAGAACTTGTTGTTAACTATAGCTATTGGCATTTGAAAATTTGGATCCTGTTTCTTATGGTAAAAACCCGCGTGAGCGAGTGAGATAGAACATTTGTTTGGATCCAATTTTTTTCCCTGACGCCACACTAAATAGCTGTCTATTATTGTGATACTACGATAACTGTCGACGTATTTCGATAAAATAAGATACCTATCGATAAATCGCATCAAACGTGAAGTTAATTTGCGATATATATTCAAAGTGAGTTATCGCACATTCAAGTAGACGTCCTTACGTGTACACATTGGCGCCCGCAGCGGGGGGCAGGAGAGGGCACTTGCCCCCCCCCCCCCCCCTGGAATTCAAAAAAGTCAAAATTTCACGGTAAAAAATGAAAGGATAAAAGAAAATGCAATGTTAATCCAAGGATCAATAGTTAACCAACTTCATTCTTTGTTTATTTTGTAATTTTAACTCATTTTTTGCAAGGAATATTAGAATTAAACATTTTCTTTGATATCATTTTTGTCTGCTGTCTCTGTATCCATTATATCAAACACGTCAAAATTATTACTATTATTTGATACACCTA
Source organism: Trialeurodes vaporariorum (assembly GCA_011764245.1). Taxonomy (NCBI): domain Eukaryota; kingdom Metazoa; phylum Arthropoda; class Insecta; order Hemiptera; family Aleyrodidae; genus Trialeurodes; species Trialeurodes vaporariorum. The sequence goes on from VMOF01000320.1 coordinate 17,279,429, forward strand.
TCATGGCTTAATAAGTGTACACCATTTGGATGAAAAAAAAAAGTTTTACCTTTTCCCCTGGGGGGGGGGGGGTCTACTAGACCTTCCATGTAGGTTCAACAACTTTGCCCCCCTGGGAAATTTTTCTGCGGGCGCCCATGCGTGTACACACCTTCACATATATCACATCAGGCGTGTCTGAATGAAAGGGGAGGTGATTTTAATTTTGGAAAGGGTAGGTGGTTGGCGGTGAGGGAATATCATCACAAGAAGTGCAGAATGGAGACTTGATTGAAGTCATTAGGTGAGTTATATCTCTGTAATCAAATGATCATGAAAAGAGTCCCCACAGTCCCCGCTGCCCCCCCCATACTTACCCCATACCCCACCCCTACTTCCATTTCACTCACGTGAAATCCCCTCCCAGTCTACTTTCGTCTCTGTAGCGTCTCGCGATGCATTGCATCGGTGAAGCTGACATTCAAGAAATGCGATTCCAGGTCATCAGGGATCGATTAGTTCCAAACAAATGGCACCACGTCGCGCTGCACAAAAATGTCAACTGTTATTGGCTGTAGAGTCCCTATAAGTAGAGAGTTAAGACAAGTGAAACCATGGGCGCCGCCATTGGATGCGATTTTGCACATTTGTTTACATTCTGAGGGCCGTTGTTGTGTTTTCGTCCACTGCAAAGATTACAGTGCCGTTGAGTTTCTAACGAAGTAATCTTTTACTGCTTTTGTGGATCGACATCTATTTACGCTTTGAAAGATTCTTTTGAGCTTTACAGACATTCTTGAGGCATATCATGATTAAAATTAACAGATTCGTCGAAAATTAACTCTTTATCCGCAAAATACCGCTGGTAAACAACTGCGATTGTAAACAAAAGTGCAAGATCGCATCCAATGGCGGCATCCGTAGAGTCTAAAACTCATCGACCAATCAGAAGTTGACTACCCTCTTGTCTTAACTCTCTACATATAGGGACTCTAATTGGCTGCAATGGGGCTCTTGCAATTTTTTGCTACTACAGGGGATTGATGAGTCAGTGTTGCCAGATCGAGGGTAAAAAGCCGTATCGTCCCCATTTAAATCAATGTAAAGCGTACGGCTTTTTCACCCCAATCTGGCAACACTGTGATGAGTTGATTCTTGCATAAAAACCTGTGAAAATGACAATAATGAGTACACTAAGAAATCTCTGAAATTTACTCTCAGAATTGGGCGGGCTTAACCCGCCGTCAGTCGCGCGGGGTCGAAAACGACCCCAGGGGTCAGAAAAATGCAATTTCGTCCATGAAAATTTGAAGGTTTTTGCTCGTCCGTTTCAGTACCTTCCTTCAAGGGTTTGGACTATCCACTCTGTAAATATGAACTTAATTCAATCATTCGTTTTGAAGCACGGACGCGCCAAAGTTGCTTGGGGTCCTTTTCGACCCCGCGCGACTACTCACGTTCATAAAATGTGACCGAGTGAACATAACGTAAACGTAGATTCTGTGCGGTGTTTGCACTCGTGTGATGTGATTGCCGTTGGTTTTTTACTTTTCTTTACTTACTACAATACTTTTAGCAAATCTAATGTTTGCTCTTACTGTTTTTTTCTAAATTACTCGTTTATCCCAATTTGTTACGTATCAATTTTTACATAAATCAGTGCGGCGCCGCTTGCGATCTGGCAGCACCGCGTTTTGTCCATTCAAACCCGCACAAAGTGTCGATTCGAGGGAGTGCACTTCGCACCTCCATTAGTTTGGCCTTTTTCATGCATTTGAATCAACGAAATGCGGCGTTGCCAGATTACACGCGACGCCACTGATCATAATTTTTTTTGCCTTTTTCCGCGAAAGTTTGATTATTTCACATGGGGGCGGTGAGTGGGGAGGGGAAAAAGGGAATGAGATGGGAAATGAAGGGGGAAGGTGGGAGAAAGCGGAAGGGAGTCGTAAAAGGGTACCTGGAATCAAGTACAAAAACCAAAAAGATCACAGCAAAAAAATCCAAGTATCTCCACTTTGCTACCCTCCACCCCTTTTTCCCCTCCAGCCCTCCCCTAAATCCTCAATTTCGATTCTGTTTTTTGATTGATGGAATCTTGCTAACCTTAATAAGCGTTTTTTCCATCTCATTCGGTAAAAAATAAAGTTTTTCAGATGGTTACTTGTTTCATATCCAAAATTTTAGGACTAAATATAGGAGGGGTATTGAGGGGGGATATCTCAAAAACTTGCCCCCACAACCCCATACTTTTTTTTCATGAAATTATCTTCTATAGTGCCTAGAAGTAAAAAAACCTCGATTTATAAGTTTCAAAACTAGTTAAAGGCAGCTGACCGATAAAAATCTAGGAAAAGTCACATTTTTGGGGGTTTTCCGACACAGATTACAATATACCAATTACTGAACGTAAAATTCTTTTTTCAAATCGAGTTTTCACGTGAAAAGCTTTAAAAATACATACTTATTACCATTCTGCATGGTTGAAATCAAAATTTTGAATGACGGTGGTAAAATGGGACGAAAGAACTTTGGGGTCGAAAACGACCCCGCGCGACTACTCGTGGAAGTTTTTAGGGCGCGACAGACGGCGGGTTAATGACGGAGAGACGCAGGCATCAAGGGAGATTCCTGTCTGAATTGAGACATATCTCTGTGTTTCTATCGAGACGGTGTCATAATAGACAGGAATATCATCCATGATACCTGCGTTGAACCGCCATTACGAACTTGCCGTTCAGTTATGTGAGTTTATTACTTAGTTTCAGGCTTCCTTCGTGAGATTTTCGTGATTTTTGCCGGTTTTTGCATCAAAAAGCGCCTGATGAATGATGAATGTATGCGCAAAATGTACACATCTAAGAAACGAGGGCACCTGCGAACATACTCTTAAGTATATGAGTGAACACATAAAGTTATATTTTTTCGTTTCAGAAGTCTCGGCCACCCCCCCGTATCTCGCGAACGGTGCGGAATTTTTGAATTCTGTAAGAACCGAACAGAGTTTTGTGGGTGAACTTTCGCATGAAGGGGTTCATTTTCCTCTGAACCCCCCAAAAAAAACTTTAGGGGGTTTTTGGTCCCTAATTACTCAAAATTTTCCAATCATAAACCCTGTACCTTGTGATACATTGTTGAAAAGAACGTAATAAACTGAGTATTTTGGCGAAAACCGAAGGTGGATATCGCTTTTCGTTTTCGAGATATCGAAGGCCAAAGTTCACGTTGGACCCATTTTCAAAAAATCATTACTCATGTTTGAAAAGTCGAAATTTAAAAAATACTAGTCCAAAATACTTTAAAAAGCAATTACTTTTGAGAAAAAATACAACCATGACACAAATTTGGCCAAAATTTCGTTTTAGAGAACCCAAAAATTGTTAACGTTTTTACCGCCCGCAGGGGGCCATGCCATCTCAAAATTTCCGAAGGACGGCCCCTGATCGAGTGATACATCGATCGAAAAGGTATAAAAAACTGAGCATTTTGGCGCAAATCCGAGGTTGATATCGGTTTTCAAATTCGCGATAGCGAATGTCAAAGTTGGATTTACAAAGTACTAGCCGATCCAGGCATCCTACGGGCGCCCTCCGGGGCCAGCATTCTAGACGTACGGGCTAGTTGGTAGTTGGTTTAAGGTGATTCTTCAGCGTTCAGTACCGATTTCTGCCACCAGAGCGCTACCGTTCGATTAAAGTCAAATTACAGGCCGAAAGTAATTTATTTTTAATAAAACGGAGTGTCAGTTAAGGTAGATGTCCCAATTACCGCCCCCCTTAAGAAAAAAATTGCCGTAAAATGCCTGTAAAAATGTTAATTTTTATCAAATCTATGATCGGTTTTCACTAGGGCCTCTCAAATACTATCTAGTTTTATGAAAAAAATATAAAGTTGGCGTAATCAATCAGGAAAAAAAATTATTAATAAAACTCGAAAAAATGACCCATGTCCCAATTACCGCCACACCAAAAGTGGCTTTGTCCCAATTATTGTCATATCAGGTGCCCTAATTATAGCCATACATATTTGCGCTGGCTTTTCATTCAAATCATCATGTTTATTGTCAGGAAATAATGACATTATAATAATTTAAAAAGCAGAAAGTAAAGAGAACAGATTTTTAATAAGTAACTGCTGAGAGAAATCGGCAAAAACAGGTAATACGGGGGCAGGTGTCCTGTGTCAACTTCTATGATTTTTTAAGGGCACAACGCTGCTAAATATCAACTTCAAACTTTTTTCACCAGTTCAGCCAACCTATGAAAAACACTTATTCCATATACGCTTAAATTTGTCTGCTAAAGTAGGCTTATTTTAAAGAATAAATGAAAAGGGGGGCGGTAATTGGGACAGGGGCGGTAATTGGGACATCTACCTTACTAGATAATCATCTGAAGAGTGTCTCTGCAAAAAATCCCGTCAATAACTTCAAAAATAAGGCTGCGAAAGTACCGAAAAATGAAAAATCGCATTTCGATACAAGAATCGATTTGCGATATTTCATTTTTTGGTATTTTCAGCCTTATTTTTGAAGTTATTGACGATGGTTTTTGAAGAGACACTCTTCAGATAATTATCTAGTAACTGACAATCCGTTTTCTTAAAAATAAATTACGTTCGGCCTGTAATTAGACTTTAATCGAACGGTAGCGCTCTGGTGGCAGAAATCGGCACTAAACGCTGAAGAATCACCTTAAGCAAGTTTTTTTCATACTTAATGAATCATAACGGTTATCAAACGAACGATTGAAGAAGCACAGTAAAAATTACTGACAAAAAATGATCGATCAAAAGTATCGGAACGCTCAAGTTTAAGCGATGAGCGAAATGGCCGAGGGAGTTGCGATAGTTTTAAGACAGGCGCCAATAATTGAAAATTTGAAAGCCCATAAGTCCTCAAGAGATTTGCGATGAGGAATTGAACTTCTCCATCAGCCAGTCACGCTGCGCTGCATTGCCCGATGAAACTTTGCCGAGCGTATAGCGGGCCCGGGCGGGGGAAGGGGCAGATAAGAGAGTCCAGCGCAGCGACACGGCTCGGAGGAGAAAAGGCAAGCGACACAGCTCGGAGGGTAGGAGTCGAAGGAGGGAAGGCAAGCGACATAATAAGTCCCCCCCTCTAATTTTAAAATTCAATTTGTGGCGCTCATAGACGACTTTTTCGTTAAAAAAAAAAAAAAAAAAAAAAAAAAAAAAAAAAAAAAAAAAAAAAAAAAAAAAATCAGGGATCTCCTCGAAATACCTAAAGGAATCATCATGCCAAATTTGAGGGGAATTGCTTCGGCCAATAGGGCTCTTGCAAACTTTAGCTATAGGGGATTGAAGTGTTGATTCTTGCATAAAAACCTGTAAAAATGACGATGAGTACCCAAAAAAATCACGAAACTCACTCTCAGAATCGGGCTTAATGGCGGAGAGACGTAGGTATCATGGGAGATTCTTATCTAAATTGAGACATACCTCTGTGTTTCCGTAGAGAAAGTGACATAATTGACAGGAATCTCGAGCCATTATACCAGCTTTGGAGCGCCATCACCATCTTTCCGTTATAGCAGTTATGTGAGTTTCTTACTGAATTTTAGACTTCCTCAGTGTGATTTTCGTGCACTGGTCTTTACATCAGAGTGGACTATTTTTTTTTTTTTTTTTGCTCGTAACAAAATTTTGCAAGCGCCCCATTTTCGGGAAAATAGGAAATACATTTTGGAGGGGCGTTAGCTTTATATTTATAATATTGAGCCACGATTTCACTCGAGACAGGTGATTAATCACCTGAATCCAAGAGTTTTTGTCCAAAATTAACCATGTTTCATCCCACAGAGCGCGCCCTACACGTCGCATTATCGGATGCAATGACCAATGACGGCACACAAAACGCTTTGGCGCGGTCGCGGCGGGTCAAGCGACGAGTGCACGACTGATCGGTGCATGGGAGTGTAGAACGCTAACGCTTCAAGCGCGGCGGAGAGAATACCGATGCGGACGTCCCGTTCAGTGACACTTGCATGTCCATTGAGTATTAATTGCTTTTTTGATTCTATTGAATTTCAATTATCCGTCCCCTTTTCTGCATCCCTCCATACGTCCTTTTGTCTATACCTCATTCATCCCTATCCAGTATCCAGCCCCGCCAGCCATGAAACAGGATCCGACTTTAATATGCTCAAAAGATCCCTCTATACAATTCCAGCCCTCAACACAATGTGATCCGGGCATCTAATTCTTCTTTTTTTTATTTTCCGGTGTATGTTGCGTCGCTCCTTTGAACTAATAAATTGAACCGTTCTTGTGTCACCGCCAACACACCTAAACCCTTGACCATTTCACCATTGCGGTGCCAAAGTAGACTCATACTCATACATATACACAGGTAGATGCGTAGAAATGCCTACGAGCAAGCATAGTCACATAGATTCTGCGTCGATAATCCGACGCAACCCGCATTACAAGAAGAAACAACGCACTATTTCCTTTTCTTTCTATCAGAGCTGCCGTTTTGCTTGTAATCTATGGTATTTTTCAATTCATGAACGATTCCACCGGATGAGAAAACATTACACAGTTCAGGGGAGTTTTTGCGGAGGAACGGATCGCTTTGGTATCGTTATCGTCATCGTTATAGTTTACATACAGGGTGTAACAAAACAGATGTGCCAAACTTCTGGAGCATATAACATTTGAGACCAAAATAAGACTTTTTTTCCTTATAAACACGGATCCGGAAATGCTCCCTTTTTGAGCTACAGCCCCCCAAAGTTTTAAAAAATGTCTGGTTTTTTTGGCATAGCGACCACCAATATGGACCAAATGTTATAAAAATTTGGGTCCCTAGGTAATAACGACCAAACGACCTCAAGAAAATCAGAAATTAAGTCTCACTGTACTTTTCAGGCAATCTTGTACCTTCAACGGCACAAATTTTATGTTAAGGATTAAGAATTTGAAAAATAATTACTGGTATATCAGATGGCAAAACTCTTACAAAGGTTTTTGGTACCTAGCATTTTTTTTGATACGACACGTTTTAAGCGAGATAATCGCCCCACAATGTGGAAAAGTCAACGCTTTTACTATAGCAGGCAGCCCGAAGAAGCAGCGGAGTGGCGGGTTGCATACTTTCTGCCGCTCTTTATGGTAAAAGCGCTGACTTTTCCACCTTGCGCAGTAATTACCTCTCTTGAAACGCGTCGTATCAAAAAAATACAAGGGACTACAAATCTTTCGAAGAGTTTTAGCCTTCTCCCGTCAGTATAATTATTTTTCAAATTTTTAATCCGTAACATAAAATTTGTCCCTTTAAGGGTACAAGACTGCCTGAAAAGTACAGTCAGACTTAATTTCTGATTTTCTCGAGGTCATTAATGGATTCTACAAATAAAATTTCCTTGGGACACTTATACTTCGTCACAGTGGCGTAAGTACTAGAAATTATGTTTCTCTCAATTTGTCCATTAAAATGTGTAAGTTAGAAAAGGCTAGGAATGGGGGATCAATCCCCTCTTCCTATCCTTTTTCTAACTGTACATTCGGATGAGTAAAAAGAGAGATAGAATGATTTCTAGTTTCGCTACTGCTTCGTCAATAAACCGATCGTTAAGATATTCTATGAGTGTCGTTATTGGTCCAAAATTGAAAAATTTGGCTGTTGCTATGGTATTTCGTTTTCACGATTTTCGTTAAATTGCCCGTTTTCTAAAGGCCATCCACGAATGCCCTCTAAGAAACGGGCACTTTAACTGCAATTACCTTAGCAACTGCAATTACCTTAGCAACTGCCAAGTTTTACAATTCTTGACCAATATACGGTTTTGGTGATGACTTGGTGATGAGCGTTCCAAACAAAGACAAACTATCTCTCTCGCTCTCAAGTAACCCCCCCCCTCCATGTGCTACTATCTCACTCTATTTTCAAAAATAGTTTATAGAGACATCTTTGGTGAAATTTTTGACAGAATTGAATTCCGCGAGGCATTTTAATGCGCTTTTGATAATAATATGTCGTAAAAGAAGGCCATGTATGCAAATTTTGAAACTAGAATGAGATGGGTGTACATGGGGGCCACGGGAGAGTGAGCGCGATAGTTTGGAACGCTACGCGAGTTTTGTCACAACCGATTGCGACCGATGAGTACTTTGTTGTGATTGATTGCTAACCGTTGATTTCGCACTAAAACCCCCTAAAGCGGCACTATGTCTTTACGATTTTAATGAAGTAAATGATTGGTTCGATAGTTCAACGACTAACACTGCCAATATCAACCAAATAATACAGATTTACACGATGAATGTGGAGGTTGGAATCACCTAAATGTTATTGTTGTCGTTGTTGTGGAATAGGCGAGAACCTATCGAGGATTGATTTTTACGGCTTAACGACATAGTGTGTCCGGCTGTTATGAACGTAAAACTAGGTTTTCTTATCATAAAATACCTCTTTCTCCCCCTCCCGCGTTGTTTTCCACTTGCTTTGACCCGCTGATTTCAAATTGGGCTTCAGTTTTTACTGAAAACTCTTACTTTTTCCAGAATTTTGAATATTTTGCTAAGAAGAAGTAATTTCGAATTTATATAAAATCTAGGCCACTTTAATGAACACTGATAGAATTTTTGAAATTAGCGCTGATAGAATTTTTGAAATTAGCGCTGATAGAATTTTTGAAATTAGCGTCTCAGAATATATAAGAAAGCGATGATAAAGTGAAATTGTAGGCGTAGCATTATTCTATAACACTAAAAATTAGTAAAACTACACGGAAAAAAATAGATCTGTAAAATCAGTAAAATTAAGCAAATTCTAATTTTACTAGTTATTTTTGGTGTAACCGACTAAACTTATGGCTAAATTGACGATTTGAATTGTCAATTTTGCTTAAGTTTAACGAATTTTCCTAATTCGATTGATAAAATTTCAACTTGAATTATACATTTTACAATCCAAAGCATTGTGATTTTTGCAATTAGTATAGCTGTCACGTCATGGCAGCCATGTAAACAGCAAAAGTCACAATGTTTTGGATGGTAAACTTTACAATTCAATTTGAAATCTTTTCAATCGAAATAGGAAAATTCCTAAAACTTAAGCAAAATTTACAGTTCAAATCGTCGAATGAGCCATAAGTTTAGTAGGTTACACCAAAAGTAACTAGTATAATTAGAATTTGCTTCATTTTACTGATTTTACAAATCTAATAATTGCTTTTCCAGTAATTCAATTTTTTCCGTGTAACACTGATGGATGGTGCGAATGTCGCGGACACATTATGTCGTTTTTGATGCTTACTTGAGAATTTGGGTGATTCCAACCTCCAAACCCGTGTGAAATGTTCATCAGGATTTTCCATAATCTTTGCCTCCTCTTTAATGTCTTCAAAATGACGTCATAGAAACCCCCTTCATGCGCAGCTGTATCTCGTCGGACCATTGGCGCAACCAGGATATCTTCAATCTCTCTCATTTCCCATTTAAATGTATGAGTAGGAAAAGGACAGAAGGAGGGGGTTTTATCCCCTTGTCCATCCTTGTCTAACATACGTTTCTTAATGGAGAAAAGAGAGACATGAAGAAACTCTCGGTGCGCTACTGCGTCGGACTGAACATACTATGAACACTCACCCCGAAGTTTTCTCATTCCTCGCGAATACTTTATGAAAGCCGGTAAAGTGCTATAGAGGATATTAGCGGATGGAAGTTAACTCGACGCGCGACGCCACGTCGCGTCACGTCGCTTCAAGTGACGTTTGTTCCGGAAAGCGGATGGAGCGTCAAGCCCGAAAGATGGATATCGACGCAACCCGCCGCGCGCGCCGCGCCGAAAGAACAAAGCGGACGGAAATGCCTCGCCGCAGTCAGCCACCCAGCCAGCAGAATATGTCGATTCGATCTGACGAATATTGACGGATGTGCTGTGACTTGCGGGATCGGCACACAATGGTCTGAGGTCGGGGGAAAAAAAAAAAGTTGCAAAAAATCAGAGAAAAAAAATAATCAAAAATCATAGTTTTTGACCTTTTATAAGATCGATTATTATTATTAGTTTTCAAAAGTTTTTAGATATGATATGCAGCATATGTCAAAGTTGAAGTTGACGAACTTAAGCAAAAGTTTCGGTCTGTTTATCCGCTAGATATGTACGATTGAAAGTACGTCTGACAGGTTATGGCTGCTAAAGTAATAAACATGACCGAGTGATCGTTAACTTTGATTTTTAAAAAAACTGACGCCTTAAATTGATCCAAATTTTCTGATTAAATGTATATCATACTATACTGCATAACATATGTGAGACTCGATACAGTTATTCACAAAAATAATGACTCAAATAGGTTTGAAGAGCGAGGCTCCATAAGAGGTAATGTTAAATTGGTCCATACTCTATACCCCCCCCCCCCCCCCCCGCTCGGGGAAGTGCCTTGCCCATCAGCCCGTGCCATAACTGGCTTCACTTTTCCCCCGTGCAAATAGCTAGCAGAGGCCAGTCTTCTTCTATAATGTCTTTGTCAAAGACTCGCACAAAATGACTTTAAAGTTTAAGGCGTAGTGGCGGATCTACTCTGGTATACCATGGGAGATTTCCATCGAATTGGAGACTTTTCCATTGATTGTTTTGGAGCGAGAAAGAGACAAATATTGGACACCTGCGCAAGCAAAGAAAAAAGCAAAGATGGTGGAGCTATGCAGGTCTCTTAGGAGATTCCTACCTAATTTGAGACTTTCTTCTCTGTGTTTCTGCTGAGAAAGAGACAAATTAGACAGGAATCTTCCATGATATAAGAGCTCCACCATCACGATTTTGCCGTTACAGTTGTTTTATACTAAAGCGTTTTAGGAGTTTAATATTAAATTTTTGACTTTTTTAGAGTGATTTTTGTGATTTAGCTGGTTTTCACGTAAGATTTAACTATTCATTTGTATCACTTGATTCTATCTCATTGTGTATAGTTTTTACATCGCGAAGATCATGCGCGCAGTTAAATTTGGGAGAGCAAAGAAAACGACTGATAGAAAATATCACTTAACGATTTAAAATTGGAAGAATAGAATGAAATAACAAGTAGATGCATTGTATAATGGCAAGATCGTTATGGCGGCTCAGCGCAGGTATCATAGGAGACTCCTGTCTAATTTGTCACTTTCTATACGGAAAACACAGAGATATGTCTCAAATTCGATAGGAATCTGTCATGATACTTGCGTTGAACCGCCACTAAGCCCGATTCTGTGAGTGAATTTTGTGATTTTTTAGTGTACTCATCGTCATTTTTACAGGTTTTTATGCAAGAATAAACTCTGCAGTCCCCTGCTGCAGCAAAAGTTTGCAAGAGCCCCATTGGTCTTAAAAGTTCGTAAATTTACTCTCTGAGTTTTGTCCACTTTTTGACGATCTCAAACCAATGTGGGCAGCATGGTTGAAAGAGTACACTGCAGAGAGAGTAGAGTATAGACTTCATGTCGATTGTGATATGACAAATAGCGACGGGTTGAACATGAACACGCAATACTTCTATTGTTTACCTCTCTTTTTTTCCCCAATTGAGAACGTTTCCGGAAGAGGGAGCAATAAAAACAACAGGTGTGCTCTTCAACGAGAAACCTCTACTTGCTCACAATGCACAATTCTCAGGAAGAGCACACCCATTGTTTTATAGTCTCTTCTTCAGGGTGAGACCTCAATTGTTTCCTTTCTTCTCAAACTGGTCGCTGTCTCTACCAATCTTTCATTTTCCGCTGTGATGATCGAGTATACAGCTCAGTATAGCTATATAGTATGTAGTATATAGCTCATCCGATCGAGTTATAATAATCATGGAGAGTCTTTCGGAGATGTAATTTTGAAGACACTACAAATAGTAAAGTTCGATTTACCTCATCTTCAAAATTCGATATATCGAATACGAAGAACGATACCGATCTCCGGATTGCGCCAAAATGTTAAATTCATGCTGCTTTGATCGATGTATCATTAGATTAGGCTCGCGCATCGGAAGTTTGAGATTGAGGTCATCTGAGGAGCAAACTTTTTTAAAATTTTTGGGGGCTCTAAAGTCATATTTCGACTTGACTAATGTCCAATCTGCTTTTTAATATAAAATGTACTTGTTGTGTAGAGTATTTTGGAATCGTGTTTCTTTTAAATCCGATTTTTTAAAAAAGAGTAATAATTTTTTGGAAATGAGCCCAAATCGAACTTTGACCTTCGATTTATCGAAAATGAAAAATTATATTAACACCCGGTTTGCACGAAAAGTCTCAACATTTCACGTCTTTTCGAACGATGCATCACGAGATAGGAGTTGCTGTTTGAACTTTTTGAGATAGCCCCCTGGGGGGGGGGGGTTCGTAGGGGCAATTTTAAGTGGTTGTAGCTCAGAGGTAAATTGCTTTTCCCAGATTGCGATTAGAGCCATTTGAAAGGGCATAAAATTATGATTTTTGTAGACTATGTTTTATATCCTGATCCATAGGCGCGAGTAGCTCTCAATGTTATAAAAACATCATTTTTTAAGAGTCTAAAAAATCGAAAAATTATCATAACTTTGGACAAAAATCGTCGAAAATCTTAATATCAGGCATACAAATGCGCACCTTCATTTGATCGAACTTTCTCACGCGTTAAATTGACCAAATACAGCGTTGCCAGATTACACCTGACGCGACGTCTCTCTCTCTTTGCTTAATGTTGATCTCCATGCACAAAGCAGTGGCGGCTCGTGCGATTTGGCAACAGTGTTTTTATCCCATTTAAATACATGGAAAACAATCGAAACTCGAGGAGGCTGCCAGCCTCCGCTTGAATCGATTTTTGTACCTAAGTGTAAGTGGAAAAAATGCATAGTTGCCAAATCTCACGGGCCGCTACTGGCACAAAGGCGGATCGCCAACATTCTGACAACTGTGCATTCTCTCCCATTTGAATGCACGAGAAACAATCGATTTGGAATCGATGGCTCCCTCAAGAATCGGTTATTCCTCATACGTTCAAATGGGAAAAATGCATGGTTGCCAAATTGCTGGATCCGCCCATGCCCCATCAGCATCTTCGCATCCGCATCATTACTTTTTAGCCCCCCCCCCCCCCCCCCACTTGTTTTCGTCACGGTCGTCGGTCCGCCTATGCTTCCAAAAGTATTAAAAAGATCGCACGATATTGAAGGTGCATAGTGCAATCCGTCGAATCGATATTTTGCATCGGTTCAAACGGACGAATCGCAGCATTGCCAAGTTTGAATTTTATGCCACTGAATCTTGACGAAGCATTTTTCTCCCGCGTGTCATTGCTATTTAAATGAGATGCATTTTGCAACCATGCCCGTTGCTTATTAGGTTGTCTCCTCGCATCAAAAGATTCCGACTGACGGTTCGCGTTAAAGGACTATTAAGAGGAAGAACGCAGATCCTCCCCGCATCCTTTATACCCTTCAACCCCTCTACCCTCCCCTCCTCCTCCCTCCCTCCCCGCTCCACGTTTCTTTTGGAACTCATTAATCATTTAGAATCCGAGTCGTCGGATAACGATACAAGACTACACGATGAGAGTAGTCCAGGAGAACAAAAGAGACAAGACAAGGAACCAAGGATGCCGGATCTGGAAATAAAAATCCTTACGGATTTAGTGAAACCAATGAAATGTATATGTTTGAGCCTGCTTTAGATAAAAGCGAAGGTCATTATTTTTCTTTTTTCAGTTTCCTCCAAGCAGTAACCCTGCTTGGAGGGGGTTTATTTTATACTTAATGTACACGAAAAAATAATACATATCTTAATGGGCAAACCTCGTCAGGGGTTTACTGCCCTAAACTAAACTAAACTAAACTAAGTTAAAGAAAAAGAAATGAATAAATAAATAAAAAAAATACATAAATAAATAAATAAATAAATGAATATAAAAAATAAAAACAAAGGATTTATGCGTTCATTAATTTAATACATTTTTTTCTTTTTTTTTTTTGAATGGGGCTTTTGCTAAGTTTTGCTCAACGAGCCAAAGAAATAGAGGGGACCAGAGGGCCGATCATTTACTTCATCGTTAAACCGATCGATAAAACTGTATACGAGTGATGCTATTGGTCGAAAATTGTAAAACTTGGCTGTTGCTATGGTAACCATCGTTAAGAGTCTCGTTTAATAAAGGCTATTCATGAGTAACCTTTAAAAAACGGACACTATAACGATGGTTACCATAGCAACAGCCAAGTTTTACAAAATTCGACCAATAGAATAACTCATAGACAGTCTTATCGATCGGTTTAACGATAAAGTAAATGATCGGCCCTCAGACCATACACGTTGCAAGTCCTATCTCAAAGTGAGGCAGCATGGGCGATGTGATCTTCGTATGTTTGTCTCATTTTTTTAAACCTTCGATCAACAATTGTAATATTATTTCAGTGGAAATTGATTTTTTACAATAAAGCGCAAGTGCTTCAGAGTGGCTTTCTGGACACGAAATTCCAATCAAAGTATCCAGAAGCGAATTTTCGCGATCGAATATGATAACAATCGCGACCTAACCTATAAACATTCGAGGAAACTCAATAATTGTGTTTTTAGGTGTTTTCGGCATCGATGGTATTC
>VMOF01000320.1:17298978-17373978 GCA_011764245.1 Trialeurodes vaporariorum
GGTTGTTTTTCCATTTGAAATATTTTTAGAGGTCCCCGCAAGGGCAGATTTATACATTTATTGAAACCCGAGTTAACGCTTTTGAGGCCCCACTTAGAGGCAGGGTGGGTTGTCTGGCAGGTTTTTCCCCAGAAAGAGGGGGGAATAGGGGGAGGTTCTCCCCCGAAAATTTCATAAATATCGATAAAATATCACGTATCTAAGGTAGCGTTCTAGTATTCATCCCCTCATTGCATTGTCTCAATGTAGAAAAGATTATGAATAGCATCACTTTTCAATATACGTAGATATACTACATCACAGAAAAATGTGATCTTTTTTGCACGGATGCAGTAAACGGATGAATTCCAGAGCACTACCAATAAATTATCCTACGATCGCTGTAATAGCTACTTTCTGCTCTGCGTTTTCTTCAATCCGGCGTAATATTGAAAATTCTCCCATATTCACGCGCGCTTATCTGAAATTGGCAACTCGACAAGCCAATCTCGAAAGGAAATGGTCAAATCGGAACGGAAGGAGGCGATGCGACTTGAAATTGCGCCGCACAGTTGACAGTGCAAGTAAATTAATTTTATTCTAAAATAGAATTTGCATTCATATAAACTTGAAATTTCATGTATCGAATATATAGTATATGTATCTTATAAATTCAATGTTGCGATCTGACTACGTTGCTATATCGTCAATTTCAACCAACAAGTTTTAACGATTGAAGGGCAACGCCATGTCATAATGGGGCTCTTGTAAACTTTCGCTTTAAGCTAATGAATAGTTACATCTGATATAAAAGCCAATGAAAATCATTTAAAAAAGTCTAATTAAAATTCAATAATAAAGCAGTGGCGGCTCGTGAAATGCGATGTATCGATGTCCACTCCATTTAAAACTATAGAAAAGTATCGATTTCTCGGGGGCTCAATTGCACTCTTGCACCCCCTGACGATCGATACTTTTCTATAGTTTTAAATGGAGTAGACATCGATATATCGCATTTCACGAGCCACCACTGTAATAAACTCAGAAAACAACTGTAAAGGCAAGATCGCAACGGAGAAGCTTTTCAGGTATATATGAGAGATTCTTGTATAATTTGTCACTTTCTCTACTGGAACACAGATATATGTCTCAGATTAGGTAGGAATCAATCTCTCATGATATCTGCATAGCTCCGCCATTAGGCCCGATTCTGAGAGTGAGTTTTATGATATTTTAGTGTGCTCAATGGCATTTCATGGACGGAAGTACTATGACTTTCAAAAAAAAAGTACGCTGATTGAAATTATCATTGTTAAATTGTTCTGTTGTTTTTGATACAATTCTTGATTTTTCATGACGTATGTACCTTAAAGAGTCACTATGAATAGTTATTAAACCTTTGTAAAATCGCAAAATTGTTTAAAAGTTGCTGAGATTTAAAATGGTAAAAATCTCGACTAGAGTACTTTCTTTTGTAAGTCATACATTGTTGGCCTGGCCTGTTGCCTTTTTACTTTTCAACCTTAAATAAAAAACTATGATTAATTCAGTGGAAACTATGCATCTGCACGAAAGTGCAAGTGTTTTAGTGTAGCTATCAGGACACGGAATTTTAGTGCAACTAACCCTTGTGAGCCTAAGGCCAGTTTTTTTTAAGCCATTTTGTCAAAACTGCTCAAAATTTTTTGGGACTTCATGACATTTTAAGTTAGGATACTTAGAACACGTCTACCAAATTTCATTAATTTTTATGAATTTTTGTCGATATTATAGAAATTCAAAGTGTTGGGGTACAAATATACCCCCCCCCCCCTTCGTCCTGCCAGTTTTAAGTTTGGAACCATCTATCACAGTGAATTTTACGGAAATTTTATGTAGATTAAGACTATTAAGTCAGATCATTGAAAAAAAAATTGGAAATTTATCAAAAATGGAAAAATAATATGGTACCTCATTTCATTTGTTCCATTTTTTTTATTTTGACATTTTTTTTAAAAGTAGGTGTAAATTTGGCAACATAGCAAAAATTTACTCAAATTTCACATAAATTACTCTCTTAGGGTACTAAGTACATAATCCATCCATTAAAGTTTCAAAATTATTGATACTGACTGTGCTGCATGAAAATATCCTTGGGGTACAAAAATACCCCCCCCCCCCCCTTAGTCCTTTGTGTTACCGAAATACCTTAGGCTCACAAGGGTTAATGCAGGTGCCATATTCTCAAGAGTGTATGTGTATTCTTATTGCAAAAGTACGTAACAGACCCATTCAATTTTAAAGGGACACTTAAAGGAATATTGCTTGGAAACCACGCAAAAATCTTTCGAATATCCTTACAAATAATTAAGTACGAGGCTATCAAAAGATATATTTTGAGAAATTTTTATTAAAGAAATCGTCGAGTGTTCCAAAAGAAAAGGGAAACTGTAGCACCGTCCTTTGCAAAACACAAATCGTGGGAGTCAAAATTTCGTGACGAAATTTGTATAAGTAAAGACGACATACTTTGTGAACATATGGTTTATTTGAAACGGACACAAGGAAACAAAACAACTCGTTGAAATGCAGTTTGAATTCAAGTGAGCCTTTGCAACTTTAGGATTGTCAGATAAATCCCAGTTGCAAAATCACGTATCGTTTGTAAGTACGTGCGCCTATGCAAAGTTAGCAACAATTCCTAAACAGTTTTGCTTCAAAGTTAGAGAGATAGCTGGTAACATACCTGGATTATCAGTAATCTTTGGGGTACAATACCTGACGACCTACTAGCGTCCCTGCATGCATGAGATTTGATTACGAATGTGGATCCTCTTGGGTGCCAAATGCAAATTGTATATACTTTATGGTCAGAGGTGGCTCGTGCAGTTTGGCAACAGTTTTTTTCCTCCATTTGAATCTATGCAAAATAATCGATTGTTGGTGAAGCGCTGCTTTACTATCGAATCGATTATTTTACATGGAATCAAATGGAGGGAAAACGTTGTTGCCGGATTGCTCGAGTAATCATTGTTGGACCACAAGTTTTAAAACTTCAACTTTTAAGGAACTCATTTACGATTTACCTAAATTTATGAAAAAATAAGTAAAATAAATAAAAACATTGAACCTGCACATTGCACAGTGTATGCATATGTAAAAAAGTAGTGCTCTTAATGCAGAGTAGTACACTCATGTAACGATCGTGCGAATTTGACCTAATGTTCTCATAGCATTGTATACAGGGTGTCTGGAAAGTCCCTTCATAACTTCATAACTTTTGAACGGCTGCAGATAAAAAAACTAAACTTGAGGGATATTTATAACTTAATGGAAACTACTTTTTTGGCGTACCCAAAAATTTCAAAGGGCTCCCGTAAAGGGGGGTTTCGCCCCCCAACTCAAAATTTTCAAATGGTTACCCCTATCTTGTTATACCTCGTTTTAAAGGGCATAAAATCCTAAGACTAAGAAATCCTAAGAATTCATCATGTATTTAGAAGGGAATTCCATCATTTTGTTGTTACGATGTTGTTTACTTAGGCACGGTGGTTCCGTCTATGTAGTAGTATACCGGTGCAAATAGTGTCTAGGGTAGCGCGGGCTGTTTGAAATTAAAGTGATTCTCTGAGTTCATGAGAGGATTTTGAACGTTTTCAATGTGCGCATCGTTATTTTCGCCGAATTTTACATTAGAATCAAGGTTCTATATTGTTGTAGCAAAAGTATGCAACAGACCCATTCATCACAGAAAGAGTTTCAGTTCAAAAATAAGAGGCAAACAAACCGAATTCCCAGTGGCGGTTCGTGCAATCTGGCAACCGTGCACTTTTGCCATTTAAACGTATGCAAATAGATCGATACTAAGTGAGGCGCTGCGCCTCACCAATTAATCGATTATTTTACACAGTTTTAAATGGAGGAAATCCATTGTTCACATTGCACGAGCCGCCGCTGCGAATTCCTTTAAATTGTCCGTACAAGAGTTTCATCCTGGCTGCCTGTTGCTTGGTTTCTGCAAAATAACGTCCCAAAATGCCCCTCCACTGGTATAATTCATTCTCTGAATTGTGGACATTTTCAACATTCCTTTCCCATCCCTTGCTTGATTAAATTACTGAAAATCCAACATTTCCTTCAACAGTGCCTTGCGGTAGTGGTGGAACAACCGATGAGTGGAACATCTGTTCCCTTATGGAATTGATAAAAAAACACGCCCGGGATTCCGTAGCGACATGTGACACTTCGATTACGTTGTGACGTTGTGTCGCTCGGAAGCTTGCCGCGCGGCGCGGGCGTATCTCCTATACATGTATACACACACTAACTCCCTATGACACCCTTACGAAGTCACTTCTCTCAGTACTCACTTTTGAGTCCCGAAAAAGACAAACAATATGATAAAAAAAAATATACGAAAATAAAATAGAAAAAAAATAGTAATAAAAAAAAAACCTATCCGACCGTCCGTCGTGGAGCCGATTCTTCAACTCACTCCAGTGTTGCCAAATTAACCGACATTTTACTCTACATGCGTTGTTATGGAGATAATACAAAGGCGGTTCGTCATCAAATCGATCATAATTTTTCTTCGGTTTGATTTCATGCCATAGTTTCTTTCCGCCAACAAGAATGATTTTTAGACGTTCAAACTAGTTCTACAGAGTACTACTAATCTATATAATCTCTCAATTAACGAGCCATAATAATATTAATAATATTGAGAAATTTTTCTGACGTGATTTTGAAACAACTTAAAGACGGCCATGATGGGAATCTTTTATGGACATTTTCACACAGGTTCAGTTTGTTTGCCTTAGATTCTTTAACTTTAAAAATAAAAAAAAGAAGGTTTGACAAATCTATTTGAAATTGGTTTTAAACGAAAGTGCCAGGGTTTTACAGTGGCTATCTGGACACAGAAATCGATATAACTGTTTCTGTTGGAAGGATTCGCACGATAAATAAATCGACACATAACAGAAACAAGCGAAATTTTCTCACCTGGATAGTCGTATCAGAATGGGGCTGTTGCACACTTTTGCTATAAGCGATTCAACAGTCGATTCTCGTGTAAAAACCTCGAACAATAACAACAAGCAAATTTTATTTCGTGACCAGGTCACGTTTTACGTGACCGCAGGTTTCGAAAATCGGTAGGTAACCGAAATTTTATTATTCCGGTCACTTAAAAGTGGGCGAAGCTAAGCAACGTACTGTCATGTACGGTACCGTATCAAAAGGTGACCGGGAACCGTTTGGTTCCGAATTTCGAGACCTACCTCCCGAGGTGGGTTACGTGAAATGTGACCGGACTAGTAGGTGACCGGAAGGAATATTTGAATTTTGAATCGCCTTGTCTGTGATTGGCTCGCGCAAGTGACCGTGGTTTCGAAACTCTGGTTACGAAAGAAGTAACCGGTGACCATTGGTCACGAAATAAAATTTGCTTAATGACATCACTTAAAACTCCCGAAATCCACTCTTTAACTCAATAAACGCTTTCATTTACGAGGGCGGAATGGTGGCTGAGGGCAGTAACAATGGGAGATTCCTATATTAATTTCGTCACTCTTTCTATGCTGACAAGGATGATTCACAGAGTAATTAATTAGTCATCAGAGTGGTGATCCACATCCGATGAATGGTACCTCAACACCTCGTGACACCACTGCGGTGTCAAATGAAAGTATCGTCTCTCATTGGTCACTTCTTAACGGAGTTACAGTATTGTTAGATGGGAATCTCCCATCGTTACTACCCTCAGCCACCATTACGCCCGCGCAAATGAAAGCGTTTATCGAGTTCAGGAGTGGATTTCGGAAATTTTTAGTGCTGCCATCGTTATTTATGGAGGTTTTTACACCAGAATCGACTTGTAAATCGCTTATAGCAAAAGTGTGCAACAGCCCCATTCTGTGTCCGGATAGCCATCACTCTAAAACACTCGCACTTTTGTTTAAACCAATTTCCTCTGAATTAATTTCAATTTCCGATTTATGATAAAAATGCCTCCCGGCAGGCCGGTAAGACGAAGTAGATTCCATGCTTGGTTAAATCATTTTTTCACAAATTTAAATATAGGTTATAATTTTCGTTGAATTTCTCTCTGAATTTTTCTTTTTTATTTTATCAGCTGCTCAAAATCCAAATATAATTGTGAAAAAGATTATATTACCAACAGAGAAATAAGTAATCTTTACAATGCAAGTGAGAAATAAAAGCTAGGTTATATAAGTTTTTCACAAATTTCAATGCATAGGTTATGTTATGATTTTCTTTGAATTATTCAATTTTCTTTTTTTTTATCAGCTGTTCAACATTTAAATAAAAATGACCATGAGAAAAAGATTATAGTACAAAGATTGAAAAATGTGTAATCTTTGTAACGGTAATGAGGAATAAATCTGAATAAGAGCAGCTGATAAAACAAGAAAATAAATAAATAACGTACCTAAGCAACAGTGTACGTGTAAAACAAAGAAAGAGCAATTATACCAATACGCCATCCTTGTCTTTCACTTGTAAAATCCCATAAGAAACTAAATAGCTCGTAAAACACGTAAAACACAAGGAAAATTCAAGGCAAAGAGCGTATGAACTAAAAACATCCTCCACGATATATACTAAAATTTTTGAAACAAAAAAACAATTTCTTCATATAAAAACACTGCCAAAAAACCCGAAAAACACATCACTTTAACTCGCTTACAACGCAAAACACAAAAAAATGACTCGAGAAAAAAAGTTGCGTAACAAAACGGCCAACATAAATTTTCCCAAAAAAAACGCTCAATACAAACACTCCTAAAAACAAACCTCAAAACACATTTTACGACTCAAACACGGCCCATAGCGCGAAAACTAACAATCGGATTTACACCATCTTCGAACTCATCCAAGAAATCAACCCAACAAATACTTGAGAAAAATTTCAAGAACAAAAACCAAAAATTACGAACAGGATCGTGGGACATAAAAACGGTAAAACTGGCTGAAACACATATATATATATATATATATATATATATATATATATATATATATATATATATATATATATATATATATATTGGTAGAGATCAGTCGTAGACAATGTAATAATTTACCTGCATAAGCATGCGACTTCCATTGAAAAATAAAGTTATTCAGACGTTTCGAGCATCTTAGTGCTCATCCTCAGTGAAATGCACGAAACTAAAACTAAAACTAAAACGACGGAAACTTAAATCGAAACTGGTGCGGTTTTATTTTTGTTTCATTTTCGCACTTATTCGCTGTTTGTCGATATTGGTGTCTCAGCTGAGCTCGCGGAATCTCATTGTTGTGTTTTATTTCGCGTTTTTATTTCTCGTGTTTCCTTTGTTTAGTTTTAATGTCGTATTTCATTACGGTTCGATTTAAGTTTCCGTCGTTTTAGTTTTAGTTTTAGTTTCGTGCATTTCACTGAGGATGAGCACTAAGATGCTCGAAACGTCTGAATAACTTTATTTTTCAATGGAAGTCGCATGCTTATGCAGGTAAATTATATATATATATATATATATACACAATTTTCAACGAGTGGTATTTTCTCACTCAGGGGACCATGAAACGTGCTCATTTGATAAAATTTCCCGAAAAATCCAACATCGCACCCTCCGCAATAAGTAGATTCATGGAATCTACTTAAAAAGAAATGAGGCAAACAAACCAGAATCAGATCGCCCTAGTGGCGGCTCGTGCAATCTGGCAACCGTGTACTTTTGCCATTTAAATGTATGCAAAAAGATCGATACTAGGTGAGGCGCTGTGCCTCACCTAGTAATCGATTATTTTACATTGTTTTAAATGAAGGAAATCCATTGTTGCCACATTGCACGAGCCGCCGCTGGATCGCCCATGCTGTCACACTTTAGGATAGGACTTATAACATGTTTTAGCCCTTCTAAAGTTATAGTCCGTTACTCTCAATGTTAGCATAATTTGGTGTTACTCGCTGTGTTCTGTTCCCAGAAACCGAATTTAAGTTTTTGTGAAGGGGGCGAGGGGAGGGGAAGGGGAGTTTACGACTTCACCACCAGGTAAAACCGGAGACAACTTGGATTAAATTGAAGACGGTGCTCGGTGGTGGGACTCAGTGGCGCAACCAGGATTCCTTCCATCTCTCTCATTTCCCATTTGAATGTATAAGTAGGAAAAGGACAGAAAGAGGGGGTTTTATCCCGTCGTCCATCCTTGTCTAACATACGCTTTTTAATGGAGAAAAGAGAGAGATGAAGAAACTCTCGGTGCGCTACTGGTGGGACTGGGACTGAGACTGGGAGACATGACGAAGAGGAAGCTATTCCCATTTCCCAGGGTGCACGGCTCATAGATTTCTTTTGAATGTACCCTCCGTTGTATTGATTCCACGTTGGTCTCGTTTCTTCAATCCTCACAAGGTTCAATGATTTTTCATACGTCAGCGAGTGGAAAGATAGACTCTCATTTTTGCAGATGCGTTCGCTCTTTACGAGTTATGCAACCCTCTTAGCTTAGAGTATGGCATAAATTATAACTACGCCAACACCGATATGAAACAGTTGTGAAGGGAATAAACCATAAACCTCACGAACTCAGCTCAAAACATCGCGTTAAATCTGACAGTTTTATTAACAGGGTCCTCACAAAGTCAAGACGGTACTCTCTGAAGAGACTACCAATCATCCTCATCGTGTGCTCGTGTGCTGACGTGCTGTAAAGCTGCTATACGAGGCAGTGGCGGCTCGTGCGACTTGGCAACCGTGTAATTTTCCATTTAAACTTATGTAAAAGAATCGATTCTTGAGGAGGCTGACAGCCTCCGGAAGTATCGATTGTTTTGCATTGTTTAAATGAGAGGAGGACACTGTTGCCAAATTTCACGAGCCGCCACTGATACGAGGGAAATAAGAATCTCTCGTCGAAAATTAAAAACAATAGTCCGGACACTACAGGGTCCTCACAGAGTCATTACGACTTTCAAACGACCCATATTTACTCAGAAAGAATGATGTTTTAGATTAAAAAAAAAAAAAAAAAAAAAACAAGCAGGGAAAATTCCAACACGCAGGTGTTGGAAAAGCGTGCCACTAAAGTCTGAACAGCTTTAATGCTTTTGCTAGCAATGATAATAATTAGACAGCATTCAACATGGAGCTGATCTCGAGAAAATTGAGTCCAAAGTTGAAGAGCTAGCATTTAAACAAAAAACTTGGAATTACTTACGTTTTGATTTCATTCAACTACCGTGTTGTGTTTTTGCATTTCAACACCGGAAAAGTGGAATTTACTATGTAGGAAAGGTTCTTAATTTTTAGCGTTTAAAGTGACTTGGTTCCTTTCTTCTTTTTTTTTTTGGCATAATCACGAAAAACGAAACTCTAAGAGAAACCAAACGGCAGAGTTGGTTTACACTGTTGATTATTTTAAAATCCGTTAATCCGGACTTAAGTCCGTTCCCAATTCTATAAAAGGAACCAGTGGCGGCTCGTGCAATGTGGCAACAGTGGAATCCCTCCATTTAAACCTATGTAAAACAATCGATCTTCAGGAGGTGCAATGCACCCCCAAGATATCGATACTTTTGCATAGGTTTAAATGGTAAAAAAGCATGGTTGCCAAATCGCACGAGCCGCCACTGAAAGGAACCAAGTCGGAGTTGGTTCCTTACGTGACTCGGATTAAGGTTTAACCTAATCAGCCAAAGGAACCAAGTTCTCATTTTATTTCATCATATGGACAATGACATCAATGAGGCTCACCAGCTCACTTTTACCTGGAATTTTGACGGGAAATAGTTGTTATTACAGAAGAAGCACTTGTTGCTTCGAGATTCAGTATTGCTAGCTCTATCAATCAATAACTCAATTTTATCAAAAATGTCACTCGGTTCTTTTGTGACAAGTGCTGTCCAATTGAGCTTGTTTGGTGAGAAATTATGAAAAAAATAAATTTAGATCAGATGTATCTGTAAGGAGATGAGTCAAAGGCGTTGTTTTTTTGTGTTTGTTTTTTGTTTTTTGTTTTCAAAACTTTGGAGGGCTCTAGCTCAGAAGAGAAACAATTGCAGCACATACTCATGTAGGAAAATAAAGTCTTATATATATGTATGTTGACCCCAAAAATACACTCCATAAGTTTGGCACTCAAGTTTTGAAACACCCTGTTCTTGATATTTTGCTTCCCCCCCCCGCCCCCTTCACAAAAGACAACATCTTGACCATGCACATTTTTAAAATCACAGTTTGACTGTAGAGATATTTTCTCCCCCCCCCCCCCCCATTAACAAAAAAGGGGAGAATGGGTCACCTATCTCTGATGTTCGTCTTGCGCGTGCACAGATTGTTCGGCTTTACGACTGCAATTTTGGCTTTCTTTATAATGCGTTTTTTGGGTTTATTAGTGGATTTTATGACTATTTGATGCCGCCAATGTAATTTTCAGACAATTTTACATCAGAATCAAAACTCTATAGCACTGTAGCAAAAGTTTGCAACAAACCCATTGAAAGCTGAAAAGAGAAAATTATTTGATAAGGCTCGATCTTTTTTACCCACATAAACTATAGACAATAGATATTTCTAAATCCCTCCACCTTTTAAACGGCTTGTTCAGGGATCAAAAATGAGGTTGCGTTCTTTTGAAGTCAAAAAGCGTCATTTTCGGAAAAGCCGTGATTCTAAATAATAAACAGTTTTTTTTATCTTTTTTTCCGTTTTAGGTGCTGTCAGCACTTGTTGCGATTGCCACGATGTAGATACGTAATATGCATAAATGGAACACTTGCGAATTCATGAAACAATAATCCTTTAATATACAGAACTAACCATTTCAAGTGCCCTTTACACATCAAGCATTCTAGGGGTATAGATTAGTAGGTGTGGAGGTTTAAGAGGTTTGTGGATTTTAATTCCCCCTCTCCCCATTTATTTTCTTGAAAAGTATCGAAAGTTTACAGTTAAAACTATGCCATTATTCACTATAACGCATTGTCATATTATTTCTTTTTTTTCTGTTGCCGTCGGTCGATATCATTTTTCGTGTTGGAAAAGCAAAGTTCCATATGGACCTATAGTTTCCAAAATTTGAAGAAGCTTCCAGTGAAAAATTTTGTACACGCAACGAACTTTTTAGGATAGGTAAATAAGTTATTCCAGAGTCAATTCCATAGCCGCAGCGAGGAAGCTGTCCAGGGGTGGAAGACACGTGACAGCCCCTCTCACTTTTTAGAGCAATTAATGCGAATTTTACCCCTCTGGCTCCCTGTGTTCTGGATTTTAAACACCTATTTTTCAACAAAACGCCAAAAATGTCCTCAAAAATCCCTTGATTCCATCGACGCTCATTGAGGGGCTTTCAATTTGCCGATCCCCCAGAATTTCAAATGTTTCCGATGCAAAGACCTGTTTAGTGTGACGTCATGAAAAAAATTGGTTCCAAACAAAGGCTCCGTCTCACTCGCTCTCGTGGGTTTTCCCATACGAAACACAGTCCAAATTTTCAAATACAAGTGCTAGTAAACAACACGTTCTTTACACGTTGTGTTTATCACACCATTGGGTTCCACGTCCCTTATAAAAATTTCCGATTGTTTCAAAAAATTTCCGATTGGATATATATTCCCGCGCTTTATTTCCCATAGAAATAATCGAAATTCCATAGAGACAATCAGAATTCGTGTAGATTCAAGCGCGCTGACTACAGCAACGATAGGTCTCATGATTGAAATAAGGCGAAATCATCTATGGTTCTATTCTTACAGTTTTAACAGCCACTTTTTTCTCAGTGATAAAATATGAGCCCGCTATCACAAACTTTTTGAAACATCGCGCATCGATGCACAATCACAGTTATAAGTTTCTTAAGAGCACAAAATTCTAGAATATAGGCTCATCAGCACCATCACGGCATGTGTTATACCTCGAACAATAGCTTCGATACGGAGAGAAGTTAGAATGATTGAGTGTCATGCCGGTGATACTACCATAAGAGACCGTGAGCAAGACAAGGACAAAACGTAGAACGTTTTTCGGTATAACTGTGATTGTAAATTCGCTTGTGATCTTTTAGGAATTATGTTACAGTGAAAAGATACTTTAAGGCAAGTGGAATCTAATGGTGCAATAAAATTTGAGAAAACTGTTGGTTAACTAGCATGAATTTGCGTTCGAAAATTTGGATCTGGTAAATCCACGAGAGTGAGCGAGATACAGCATTTGTTTGGAACTAATTCTGATCGTGACGTCATCACTAAACAGGTCTACATAGGTAGCGTTCTAGAATTCAACCATTTACTGCATCCGTGCAAAAAGATTACATTACCCTGTGATACTGTATATCTATGTACATTGGAAAGTGCTGCTATTCATAATCTTTTCTGCATCGAGACAATAAAGGGATGAATTCTAGAACGGTACCTTAAGGATATGAATGAGCCTCTCTCTTTTCTATACCCCTCCCTCTCTTCATCAATACCTCGTCGCTTCTTATCGATGTACCCTCGTCAAACAGATGTTGACACATTTACGACCGCTTAATGCACCGTGAAGAAATCTTGAGACCGGTGGAGCCCAAAGGCGAGGGGCAAAGAGGGTTCCTGCGGGAGATGTTTCCACCCCCCTCCTGCCTTTGAATTTTGACTCATAGGTTGGCACAAATGACTTAGGTTGCTGGACCTGTATGGAATTCTCGTTTGAAGGAATTCGACTTTGACGCTTAATAACTTATTGAAATTAACAGGAATACCAAAACTTTTACAATTTTAAGAAAATAGACGCCGAGACCTCCTGGATTGCAGCAATAAATTAACGATTAATGAAACCAGTTTTAAGAAAACACGTTTTTAATTTTTCAAACCTTTCCCGCCAAGGTTTTGCCATAAGCAAGGCATTGGACTTATATATTAGATATGAAAATGAAAACAAGAAGCGCACCGTATATATACGGCACGCTTAAAAAATGAATTATATGACAAAAAGACGTATTTTAAAATGAAAACTACAAGTTTCGTTAAATTAAAATTTAAAAAAAAAAAAAAAAAAAAAAAAAAATCAGATCAAAATACCAAATTTTCAGTTTAAAAATAATTATTTCCAATTTAAATACAATTATTTTTACTTTAAAAACAATTAATTTTTAGTTTAAAAGTACGTCTTATTGTCTTATAATTCAAAAATATATATATTTTTTTTTTAAAATCTATAAAACATTCTTTCTCTCTGTGCATCACATATGTTATGATGTAAGCTTCTACAAAGGAAATAAAAAAATTCGCGGGGGGGGGGGGAGGGAAACCATGGTTCAAAAACTACAGGGTTCTCACAAAAGTCATAGCAATACTCTGAAGTGGCCACTATTCATTACATCCAACGAGCTGTAGCAAAAGAGAGGACTTATATACATAGGACGTGACGTTGAAACTTCAAGGAGGCAGCCATGATCATGATCAAAATCTCTTATTGACAGCAGGGTCGGCTCGTGCAATGTGGCAACAATGGATCTCCTCCATTTAAAACTGTGTAAAATAATCGATTACTTGGTGAGGCGTAGCGCCTCACCTAGTATCGATCTTTTTGCATACGTTTGAATGGCAAAAGTGCACGGTTGCCAGATTGCACTAGCCGCCACTGATTGACAGTGCTCTTATTTATACATAGAATCGGTTTGTTCGCCTCATATTTTTTAACCTTGAAAAAAGTTGTGACAACTCCTCTTGAAATTGAGGAACTTTTGCTACAGGCTTATAATAATAATATTAGTTGAATATGGGGAAAACCCCGGAAAACCCCTGTAAACATAACGATTAGCGCACTAGAAAATCACGAAATCCACTCTCAAACTCAAAAATACTTTTGAGACCGTAATGGCGGCCGTTGCCACCTAAATCTTATGGCAATTGTATGCTTCTTCTTCTTCTTCTTCTTGTGTGGTGTTGCGAGATACCTCGTGTAGATGGAGCTGATTGAAGAAAGGGAGACTCAATGTAATCTGCGGCAACGGCCGCCATTACGGTCTCGCGTTTGAAAGCATTTTATGAGTTTGAGAGTAGATTTTGTGATTTTTTAGTGAGCTAATCGTTAGTTTTACAGTGTTTTACCCTATTATCAACTATTAATAAGCCTGTAGCAAAAGTTTGCCACAGCTCCATTGGTCTTAAGTGTTTCAGAGCGGCTGTCTCTGGAGACAGAAATAGATATTACTGTTTCTTTTGGTAGGATTTGTAGGATAAATAAATCGACACATGACAGAAACCAACCAAATTTTCTCACTGGATAGATAGTTGTTTTAAAATTCTGTGTCCAGATAGCCACTCTTAAACACTTGCACTTTCATTTAAAACCAATTTCCTCTGGATTAATCACAATTTATGGATCTCGCTGTCATATATGGCATATGGTCACCTGATCGGGCCGTTTCCCTGACACCTCTCATCGAACACGATTAGATATAGTGCGTCGAACCGGCACGCACGCGCTGAGAAAATACCCTGTATCCGAACGATCTACATTTTATCCAGCTGGAAGGGAAGATGCGCCCGATAATATTTTGAAAACTCTCGTATCCCACAGCCCGACTTAATGTAAAATATCATCTTGATTAATCAAAGCGCAGTGGATGAAAGTAGAGAGGACGAAAGTGGGGGAAGGGGGGAGGGAGAATGTCAGCGGAACTTGGGGTCACGGTGAAGCTGGAACATGTTTCATGAAAATACAAAGTCCGTCTGGAATCCTACCAACTCGTTATGTAAACGCACTAATGGTAACTACGCGCGCTAACTGCCTTGACGTATATATATAAAAATGTATATACACACACACACATATGTATATATACATGTATATAATCCATTTATTTATGTTTTGTTAATTGATTTCGGATTTGAGAGAACAAACTCAAACAATCTCGAACTTGAAGACGCGCGGCTCGCATGATGGAGGGAGCTTCAAGCTCTTCGACTGTCCCTCCTCCACCCTTCCACCCTTCCACCCTTCGTCTTCCTTCATCTCTCTCTCTCTCTCTCTCTCTCTCTCTCTCTCTCTCTCTCTCTTTCTCTCTCCCTCTGGATTGAATGACTTTTTTGGCTACCGCCCAATTCATCTCCCAGAGTTATCTGGCTCATTAATAAGTTTTGAGATGCACGCATGCATATTGCTGAGTTGTCAATTCGGAAACATATTTTTCTATACAAAACTATGCACATGAAAAAAACCGCTGAAAGTTAACTTTTTCGCAGTTGGTTGACAAACGAATGCATGCGGATTACTCTCTGATGAAGTCATTTTGTATCCATCCGATCGGTCTGTTAAGTACTTATTCTAAAGCGGTATGGCACAGTTATTCTACCGCTGCTGGGTGGATTGGCCGTGGACTTTTGCTGCAGGAATGGTACTTAGAGCTATGCAGGTACTATGACTTACAAAATAAAATCCCCCTGATCGAAATTCTTACTGTTCATTTTTTCCATCGTTTTCAATAGACCTTCCAATTTTTATGACAGTGCTGTAATCAGTGGCGTCGCATGCCATCTGGCAACAATGCAACTGCTCCATTTAAACTCATTAAATATATCGAATTTTCCTTCTGCACTGTGCACCCCCTGAATTCGATATTTTACATGAGTTTAAATGGGTACAATACATTGTTGCCAAATTGCACGCGACGCCACTGGCTGTAATGTCATTCTGCTTAGTCCTTCAACACCGGAGAGCCGCAAAATTGTTTAAAGGTTGCCGAGATTCAAGAGAAAGAATTCCGATCAGAGAACTTTCTTTTGAAGGTTATAGTACAATGGGAGGCTCCCATATAATTTGAGACTTTCCTATGTGTGTGTTTCTATAGAGAGAGTTACCAATTAGATAGGGATCTCCTGTGATACCTGCATAATTCCGCCATGTTTGCTCTTAAATAATGTCGGAGCTACGTAGGATAACGTGGGGAATTCCTGTCTTATTTCTCTCTCTCTCTCTCTCTCTCTCTCTCTCTCTCTCTCTCTCTCTCTCTCTCTCTCTCTCTCTCTCTCTCTCTCTCTCTCTCTCTCTCTCTCTCTCTCTCTCTCTCTATAGAAACATACAGATTGAAGCCTCAAATTAGATAGTTTCTCTCACGATGTCTGCATATAGATTTGCCAAAACGCTTTAGACCTTATAGTCATTTTGTGCGTCTGTGAGTGAATTTTGTAAATTTAAATGTACTTATTCATAATTTTCGCTCGATCATACTCAAAAAAATTGACTATAAAACAGTGGCGGCTCGTGCAATGTGGCAGCAATGGACTCCCTCCATTGAAACCTATGAAAAATAATCGATTCTTTGGTGAGGCTCTGTGCCTCACCTAGAATCGGTCTTTTAGCACAGATTTAAATGGCAAAATAGCACTGTTGCCGGATTGCACGAGTCGCTACTGCTATAAAATCGCTTATAGCAAAAGTAGGCTAGAGTTCCTTTATACCATAGCGACAACAAGTCGGAAGGATTGCCGCTCGAGAAATTGTAGGGGCGCATTTTATCATTTGAGGGACAATTTCTACTCAAACTTGCCATGAATTTCAATTGCGATTGAAAATACAGGCAAATGAGGTGGTAGTAAAGAACTTAAATTTTGAGGCAATGCGGACAACAGTTACCTTCAGTAATTCTCAAACAATAAATTTGGCAACCGTCCTTTCCTTTAATCTTCTTCTCTTTTGCATCAGTTGGTATCAATAAACTAACTTAGAAAGAAAAATACCGAAGGAAAGAGAGTCAAAGAGAGACGTCGAGTTAAAAGTTAGAGAAAACGAAACAGAAAACTGTGGTAACAGAAATTGTGGAAGACAACGAAATAAACTAATTTTTCCGATAAGAGATTATTTCAAACCACACCGAGAGTAAATATTTTTAATGTGTGATTTTAATGCATTACTTTATACGAACGAGTATATTAGCCACAGTAAGAGCTGCCACACAGTTGACAGAAATTTGCAATTCGGCGGCCAAAAATCATATCAGTTAAAATCACCTTAAATAATTATCATTTCGAAGCAAAGCAGATTTTAGACTCTCTGGGGTACATTTTCCTGGAATTATGTGCTTCAAGTGTTTTAAGTGAGTAAAATTTAGTCCTAAAAGCTCCTAAACGATTAGTTGAGGCAAATTTAACTCTCTGATTTGTGACTGCCAAATCCGCATTTTTCTGCCCACTGTGTAACTTATTGAAAATATTTAATAGCATTCTTACGTTAATTAATGCGTTTGTTGCAAAGACACGGCGATTATGGAGTTTCTAAAAGTAATTTTTACACTTCTCAACTGATTTGTCTTTGCTTTAACCTTAAGTTAGGTAGAACCACCGATACCAAAGGCGGATCCAGCAATCAGAAAACTGTGTATTATTTCCATTTGAATGCATGAGAAATAATCGATTACTAAATGGGCCATGGCCCCCTGAAGAATCGATTGTTTCTTATACGTTTAAAAGGGATGAATTCGTGGTTGCCAAATTGCTGGACCCGCCCATGACTGTTACGATATAAGCACCATGTTTGTTTCAGCTCCTCACAGCCGTGTGAGAAACGACCTGCATGTAACCACGACAGAGCTAATTTCCGTGTTATTTATTCCAAAATGAGGATGTAACTCAAAGAACTACAAAAAAAAAAAAAAAAAAACAAAAAACAAAAACAAACAAAACAAAACGTACATCAATGAATAAAAACCCAAGTGATATGATAATTTGTTACACCTGTATCTCGCAAGCAATTAACAGGAAACGGGTCGTTGTGTGTTT
This sequence comes from Trialeurodes vaporariorum, assembly GCA_011764245.1. NCBI lineage: Eukaryota > Metazoa > Arthropoda > Insecta > Hemiptera > Aleyrodidae > Trialeurodes > Trialeurodes vaporariorum. Next base: position 17,316,704 of record VMOF01000320.1, read on the forward strand.
TAAGTATCGCCATTCGAACGACGTTCGTTAGTTACACTAGTGAGCGTGGTTTTTATGATACTTTACTGAAGTAAAGTCCCTTTGGTTGGTAATATTCACGCTGGTGGAGGTGTGCAATGATGCATTCGCGCGCATAACGATAATTCAGAGCAATATCACGCAGATGAGGTTAAATGAAAATGTCGAATGTAAATGAATCATATAAAGATGTAGGGCACATCATGTACCGGCTGTCGCATAGCGTTGTTGATGCATTATGTTTATAGTTGTGTTATTTTAAAATGAGTTGAAATATAGATACATGTACGGTGTTTCGGTGTAAGTTACATATCTTTCTTTGGGATGGAATATATACACATTGGGTGTCCCAAATGTATACTGCACACTATATACGGTTTTTGTAGGGATGTAGTTCTGGTAAATTATAAATACTGTTTCAGTTGAGCGATGTAAAGTATCGATTGCCGTCTATTGGACTCTGGCTCCAAACAAACTCTGATTTAATGTATTTTCCCCATGATCGAATTTTTGAATGGAAATTTGTGCTATTAAATCAGACGGTTAATGCAACTTTTTCGGTATTATGAATTCTACGACTGTACGTCCTCAAAAATGCTTGATTATGCCTGGTTTTACGACTAAAACTTCCAAAATTGAAGAAATATTACGGATTAAACGATGCATGTGGAGGTTGAAATCATTGAAATCATTGTTTTGCTATTGTGGAATGGTCGGAAATCTGCAAGGAAAAAAATAATTGATAAGATTTACCATCATGATGACTGATTTCTGCACCTGATAAGAAGATGGTAAACTTTACCAGATATAGGGTTGAATAGAACATGTTGTTGTTCTATTCAACCCAATATCAGTCACCCAGAAATCAATCAGTCATCGTGATGATAAATCTTACCAATTATTTTTTTCCGTGTGGCGAGAATTTAGGTGATTCCAACCTCCAAATGCATCGTTTAATAATTTTGTTGATTTTGGCAATTTTAGTCGTGGCTCGTGGAACTAAAAAAGACTACTCATTGTTTATTGAAGGCTCGCGTTTGACTGCGACTGCGCAAGGCTATAACTAACTCAATGTAGATAACTATTCGTACTCAACCGCTCTCATATTGCATAACCTGCTGATTGAAGGCTCTCGTATGAAGACTGTGACTGCCTGCGCGAAGCTATCTCATGATACTCGTGATTACTCGCTTAAGCCTGGTTTCTAATGAGACGCAAAGCTACGCAAGGACGAAACGCTACCAAGTTGAAATACACGCGATCAAATGGGATCGTTCCCAATGCTCCGCAAAACTTTTGCGTCGGAACGCAAGGACGCGGCTGAGTTGAACATTTTTCAACTCTTCCGTCGCTGCGCATGGAGCTAGACGGATACTGCTGGCGGCTGCTTATCGGGTGAGCATTTGATGAGTCCCGAATCAAAAAATGCAACAAGTGAAGAAGAAGAAGCGCTCAGAATTCGGCTGAAACCGCCATTGAGATTTGTGAATCTTGTTGGTGTGACCAAATAATAAGTTATGAGACAACACGAAAATAAAAACATGCAAAGTAAAAGTGAGAAAACGCGCTGTTGTAAATCGAAAAACCTAACCTCACTGGAGCAGTCGAAAGTTAAAATGTAAACAAACCGACTCCATTTTGAGTGTTTCGACGCGCGCTCTTCAAAATCCTTGATGCTGATTGGTCGATGCTTGCGTTCATTGGAAACGACTTTTTGTCCTCCGTCGCAAAACTACCAAACGCGCAAGGAACGCAACTAACGCTACAGTGCACAAGGCCTTGCGTCTTATTGGAAACCAGGCTTTGGAGATAAATATTTCAAAGTTACTCTGGTAGAAACTTGTAAGGCGAGTCTGGACTAACCTCTTCTTAAATTTCGTACTCAACTGCTCTCATATTGCATAACCTGCTAATTGAAGGCTCTCGTATGAAGACTGCGACTGCCTGCGCAATGTTATCTCATGATACTCGTGAATCGTGATTACCCGCTTAGAGATAAATATTTCAAAGTTACTCAAGTAGAAACTTGTAAGGCGAGTCTGGACCAACTAACCTCCTCTGAAATTTTCATTTAGCTTGTATCGCTTCACCCTCTTTCCATTCTCGCACATTTAAAATTAATGCTGTTTAAATTATTCATATACTTTAAAGTAATAAATTACCATTTTTCTTTTAAATAAACAAAATAGAAATGAGATTGAACCGCCATTTTTTTCTTATTTTTTCTCTTTTTCTCGTGGGCTTCGTGGACTGATTCCTGAAACTCCCAACTTTTGAATGGACTGGATTAAGTAGTGATTGGTGAAGATGAGTCACGCGGTTGCCAAGTCTAATAAAAATACGAAATTTATCTAATCGGTTATCGGGCACTCTTGATCGATCGTCTGATAACCAATTAGATAAATGCTATCACAAAATAACGCAATCAGAATGGAAACTGCCATAAAAAGCCAATGGAAACAAATTTTCGAATTTCCAACACGGTCGTATTTTTCGTGGTTACCGTGAGCGTCTTCTTTTATTCACCGATGATTCCACCGGTTTCTATTATAACCACCGTGACGGCCGTATGGCCGAAGTTCGTAGATTTCTAAAATGGCGGTCCGAAGCAAAAATTGTTTCCAAATGAATTTAAGTCTCCATACTGATTGCGTTATTCTGTGATTCTGTATTTTGGTTAGACCTGACAACCACGTGACTCTTCTCCACCAATCACCACTTTCCATTCTCATCTACAGTCCATCCAAAAGTCGGGAATTTCCAGGACTTGCCCGCAGGTGTCACGATACATAATTAATCGTCTGTTAATCACTCCTTTGATGCCTAGTTACTCTGCGTGAATCTTTCTTCCCAGCAACGAAAGACAGACGAAATAAAGATGGGAATCGCATTTTTTTCCCTTCCACTTTCTTTCCATCTCCAACCCCGTGAAGACACGGCCGAAAGGCATTTTCGAGTTCAGAACTTCGAAATTCACGCTCTCGCAACGAAACTCCCAACTCCGCTGTTTTAGAAATTGACCGCACGGAACTTCGTGCGTTTTCATCTTGAACTGTGCTGTCTTTTAGCCCCACGCACATTTATTACCATCCCCACCCTGCCTGGACGTGAATAGTTGACGCGCACGTATATAAAGCCGGGGGTCTAATAAATTTCGTCAGAGACCAAAAAACAAACCGCAGGGAAACCCGTCGTTCACGATCAATGATGCATGTTTGAAAAAGCCGCCGCACTATGGTCTGAGATCGTCAAAAAGTGGCCAAAAATCAGAAAGTGAATTTCCCAAAAATTCATCATTTAAAAACTTTTAATACCAAATTCAATTACAGAGAACACTTTTAACAAGTAATTTAAACTTGAAAGTGTCACCATAAAGTCTCAAATTAACCTTAAAAGGTCGAAAACGATGATTTTTGATGACTATTTTTCACTGGATTTTTGGCCACTTTTTTTCGATCTCAGACCATAGTGCGCCGCTCCCATCCGTTTTCCCGATTCTCCTTGTTAGCGCGTTTAGTTTTTAATCAATCAGACATTTACCGGCAGCAGGCCGCGGTTCGCAGTGGCCACTTGACATTTAGAGAGGGTCGAAGCCCCTCACCGCACCCTTCCCTTCACCGCACTATGGTCTGAGATCCAAAAAAAAGTGGCCAAAAATCAGCGAAAAATAGTCATCAAAAATCATCGTTTTCGACCTTTTAAGCTTAATTTAAGACTATATGGTGTTATTTAAAGTTGCAATTACTTGTTAAGAGTGTTCTCTGTAATTGAAATCGGCCTTAAAAGTTTATAAATGATAAATTTATGAGAAATTCACTTTTTGATTTTTGGCCAATTTTTGACGATCTCAGACCATAGTGCACCGGTCCTCCACGTGATGGTCGAAGAAGGGGGTGGGCCGTTGCGTTGGGCACCGTTGGCTTAGGGGTGGAAAAATAAGCTTTCCTCTCTTTCTCCTAGCTCTGCTTGAAATTTGTTAATATTTTGTTTATGGCTCGTCACCTCTCCAGCACGAATTCGAATCAATGTCGATTCGGGGATGAATCGAATTGCTCTTGAGCTGAATGCGCCTTTGACGCTCATGCAGTGTTGCCGACTTTGAGGTTAAAAGTCGTGTATTATCAACAACGAGCCACAGGGGAGCCGTTCATACATGTTATAAGTCTTATCTCAAAGTGTAACAGCATGGGCGATCTGAATCCAGTATAGCGGCCCGTGAGATTTGGCAACCATGCATTTTTCCCACTTAAACTTAGGTAAAAAATCGATTCAAGCGGAGGCTGGCAGCCTCCTCGAGTTTCGATTGTTTTACATGTATTTAAATGGGATAAAAACGCTGTTGCCAAATCGCACGAGCCGCCACTGTCTGAAATTGGTTTTTTTGCCTCGCTCTTTTTAAACCTAAAATCAAAAAATGTAATCAATCCAGTGGAAATTGGTTTAAAATGAGAGTGCATGTGCACGTGTTTGAGAGTGGCTACCTGGACACAGAATTCTAATAAAACTATCCGGGTGAGACAATTTTGCTTGTTTTTGTCGTGTGTCAGTTTCTTTATCGTGCAAATCCTTCCAGAAGAAACAGTTCTATCGATTTCTGTGTCCAGATAGCCGCTCTAAAACAATTGCACTTTCGTTTATAACCAATTTCAAATGTATTTGTCATAATTTTTTTCTTTTTTTTTAAAAACTTTAAAGGTTAAAAAAAGTGAGGCCAACAAACTGAGCCTGTGTAAAAATGTCCATAAGAGATTTCCGTCACGGCTATACCTCCTTGAAGTCTCAATATCATGCCCCACAAATCCTCTCTATCGCTATAGCTCGTTTATTTTCAACAATCTGTATCTCTGTAGTGGGGCTAATATCACAGTAAAACTGTGATATCACTGTGGGGGTCAGAGGTCACAGTAAAAACTTGATCCAAACCAATGCTCTATATATCTCGCTCACTCTCACGCGGAGTTACCCATAGTAAATCAGATCCAAATTTTCGACTGCGCGATTTCATGCTAGTAAAGAACCAGTTTTCTCAAATTTTACTGCACCAGAAGATTCTAAGTACTTTGAAGTATCTTTAATGAAAATGTACGAAAATGTCCGTAAGAGATTTCCACCGTGGCATGGCTGCCTATACATACGTGCTGCCTCCAGTGGCGGCTCGTGCGATTTGGCAACAGTGTTTTTATAACATTTAAATACATGTAAAACAATCGAAACTCGAGGAGGCTGCCAACCTCCGCTTGAATCGATTTTTTACCTAAGTTTAAGTGGGAAAAATGCATGGTTGCCAAATCTCACGGGCCGCTACTGGCTGCCTCAGTATCACGTCCCACAAATCCTCTCTATTGGTATGGATCGTATATTTTAAATCGATTTTTATGGGAAATATACGGCATAAAGCCAGAAATGTGGCAACGTTGAGCTCACGGTAATTGGATGAGGGGTATCCAACCAGTTGAGAGCTTAGACTATTTTATGAGCACTTGACACTGGGAGTAAAATGGACATTTTCCCTCTAAAAATGGTTCACAGCCCCCCACCCCCCCTCTCTCACTCTCTCTCTCTCTCTCTGATCGATAGACGATTTTAGTACGAAGTCAACGGTTAGCAAACGATGCTCTCATCAGTCGCCATCAGCTGTGACAAAACTTGCGTGGCTTTACCATATTGTCCCTAGTCCCTATATGTATATATATCATGAGATTCGCGCTATGTCGAAATCTGTTTGTGTTTGGATTTCAGATGTAGGCTCACACCAAAGCCCAAGAAACGAATGAAAATGGCGGAGGGCTTGTTTTTCTTTTCCCGTACTTGCTTTTATTACACATTCACTGTACCAGTGACCGCGGAAATTATCGTTGATTTTTTCTTTGCTTATACTCGTATTTTACTTAACAAAACACAAATAATGGCCAATAATTAAATAATGAATACCTTCAGAGTTGGTCGGACTCTAAAGTTTGGAGATACAAAAAAGCCAGAAAAGAAAAAATAACATTGAAAAATAGTGTAAGTATTAAAAATACAGGGGGGGGGAGCTGTTGCACCTGCCTGAGCGGAACTCCCCCTCCCCTTGTTTTTACACATACTTACATTATTTTTAATGTTATTTTTTCTTTTCTGGCTTTTTTGTATCTCCAAACTTTAGAGTCTGACCAACTCTAAAGGTATTCATTAAATTCTACTGCGTGGAGAACATCATTTCTTTCAATATCAACCGTTATAGTCAAGAATCGGAACCTTAACTATTAGAAAAGCGAAATAGCGGGAACAGCGCAGAGGCAATATGGCCTCTTGAGCGCTTCGTGAAAAGTTTCTTTTTCTCCAGTTTTGAAGAAGAATTCTTCCCATTTGAATGTATGAGAAACAATCGATTATAGTAAGAGGGCCATGGCCTCTTCAAGAATCGACTGTTTCTCATGTGTTCAGATGGGATGAATTCATGGTTGTCAAATTGCTGGATCCACCCATGAGATGAGCGAAAGCTACATTTTTATGACATCCTGCACGTATAAATATAAACTATTCTTTATTTCTCGAACAACAAGTTTACCCGACGGTAAAACTTTGTTCTCGTGGGGTAATTTCAACCCTCTCTGATTCTTGGTGACATTAAATACAAGAGTCACACGATCGATAGATCAGCTAGCACATTGAAATATCTCAGAGGTTTGATGAGCCTCTGTAAATACGACCCTTGATGCTTCTACAATCTAGATTTCCTCCTAAATACTTCTTTCGAGCGTCTCAACATAACTTCCTCCTTTCGCTCGATCCATCTTTCTCTCTCTCCCTCTCTCTCTCTCTCTCTCTCTCTCTCTTTCTTTCTCTCTCTCTCTCCCTCCCCTCTCTCTCTCCTCCCTCCTCTCCTCCCCCCCCCCCCCTCTCTCTCTCTCTCTCTCTCACCATCTCACTCGCTTCCTCTCACTGCCTCTAACTAGCTCTCTGAATTCCTCTCTCCCCCTTTCTCTCCCACTCCTCCTCACCCCCTCTCTCTCCCTCTCTCTTTCGATTCTTCTCTCTCACTCTCTGTCTAACTCCCACCTTATATCTCTCCCCTCCCCATATTTTTCTCTAGGATTGAACTTAAACCCTCTTCAGACGTCGAGCCATAATTACCGTAGCCCCCCGACCCCCTCTGGTTTTCCCTTGCCGGTGCTATACTGAGTGATTGCAGCGAGTTGACTTGAAATAAAGAGGAGCTGTAATTAGATCAGAGAGCTTCAGCGCATTGCACAAGGGAAATCGCTCAACCGCCGTGACGCGCTCCGATGCAAAGACTGCGGATGTGCCTTGTTGATGGTGGTCAGGGTTGCCACCGCGGTGTTCTCTTATCCAATCCACCCCCACCCTGTGAATTATATAAATTTGGTTCGGAAATTAGGAATCCAACATTTCGTTTTTACGATTTTCTATTTTTTTTTTCATCGCGGATTCCGAAAAGGAGTCTTCCAGGACCCAATTTCTAACGGCTTTATTTCCAATTTTAGTTTGTTTGTTTTTCTTTTTTTGTCGAAAGATTTTCAAGAGATGCACTGAAAAAGCTGCGTGCTCCGGTAGTACACCTAAAGCTCCAGTAGAGCCGATCGAAGCACGAGCTGATACAGATAGCTTCGCGGAGCAAAGTTCGGTAGAGCCTGAGCACGTGCTTCGGGAAAGAATATGAAGAAGAGTGATAAAGTACAGTGCCGCTACTAGGGATCGATCCCGTGTCCAGTGCGTTACCACTGCGCCACCGAGAGCTTGTGTCAGATGGGGGCCAATGAGCTAAAACTTTAGAGTGGCAGCGGGCTGGTCCACCTTGTGCCACATAGGGTAGAAGGAATCCCGGGAAAAAGCGGAATTTGAGGTTAAATTTTGTAGGTAGTTCGGAATTTGGACGGCAGATTCCAAGGTTTGAGGTTAAATTTTGTAGGTCGTTTCCAGCGATGCCCGAGTTTGTTTACGAAACGACCGGAAACAACCTACAAAACTTAACCTCAAAATCGATTTTTACGGCAAGATGGCGGCGCCCTAGGTGACAACAATGAGCCAGCGGAACGTTCCTTGATGTGCCACTCTAAAGTCATAGCTCATTGATGGGGGCTGATATTGCTGCTCCGAGGCGTTCACCCAGTGGCGTCGCGTGCAGTTTGGCAACAATATATTAAATCCATCTAAACTCATGTAAAAGGTCGAATTCAGGGGGTGCACAGTGCACAAGGAAAATTCGATATATTTAACGAGTTTAAATGGAGCTGTTTCATTGTTGCCAGATGGCACGCGACGCCACTGCGTTCACCCTTTACAACGCGCTGAGTTAAGTGAGCAAACCCTGTGAATATGCTCCAGGGGAGTGATCACGGGGGATCGGATCGTTTCGGTATCGTTATCGTTATCGTATACATAAAACCTTATGGGTGGCTCAACTGATCGAATCGTTTCGAACCCCTCACGTGACGATTGAAACGGAAAAAAGGAAGCGATGAGTCGGAGGCTGTCGTAATCTCAATCGTTTGAAGTAGGAGGGGATCATCTGCGCGATCGAGTTGCGCAGAAGCAAGCCCATTTGATTTAATGCAAACGATAACGATAACGAAACCAAAACGATCCGATCCTCCGTGATCACCCCTCTGAACTGTATCATGGCGTACTTTCAGAGTTCGCCGATGACAAATTCACAGAGTAAATTGATTTCAAGAGTGAACCCGTTCTACTTTGATACTTACCAGAGAAAAGATGGCGGCAGGTCCTACTGATTGTATGTCATTGCACATGTTTCCCGCTTATATCGCAATTCTGAAGCAAGAGTTCTGTACCGCTAGACTATGTGGCTCGCTACTACCGACGGAAAGCCTGCGAGTCACAGAACTTTGCTTCGGATACGCCTTTTACAGCTTCCCGATGCATGTATTTCGGTAGAGGCTGAACTTTTTTTTTCAGTGTATTGATCACCCGGCGGTTAAATCAATGAAGCTATATCCATAGAAAGGTGACGCACTAAGGTCTGATAGCGAAGAAAAAGTTGTCTTGAATCAACGAAGAAAAATCATCAAAAATCATTCATGTACTAAACAGGTCTGTTAGAGATTTTCATCATGACTGCCTCCTCCAGAGCTGCCGATTAGCGTAGATTTAACGGCATTTTGAAATCCACCGAAGATTCCACCGGTTGAGAAAAGATTACACATAGTTAAGTTCAGGGTATGACTGTAATGCACGGAAATACTAATGCCTTTTATCTTTTCTCAACCGGTAGATTTTAATTAATTAACGGCGATTCCACCTATTGAGAAACGATTACAGATCAGAGTATTTTCGTGCATTACAGGCATACACTGAATTGAACTATGTAATCTTTTCTCAACCGGTGGAATCATCGGTGAATTTAAAAATGTCGCAAAATCTACGCAAATCGGCAGCTCTGGCCTCCTCCGTGAAAATTACGACCTATATAGAGATCTCCTTAAGGTGATTCTTGAGCGCTTAGTGCCGATTTCTGCCACCAGAGTGCTACCGTTCGATTAAAGTCAAATTACAGGCCGAAAGTAATTTATTTTTAAGGAAACGGAGTGTCAGTTAAGACTAGACAATCATCTGAAGAGTGTCTCTGCAAAAAAATCTCGTCAATAACTTCAAAAATAAGGCCGAAAATACAAAAAAAAAATGAAATATCGCAAATCGATTCTTGTATCGAAATGCGATTTTTCATTCTTTGGTACTTTCAGCTTTATTTTTGAAGTTATTGACGAGATTTTTTGCAGAGACACTCTTCAGATGATTGTCTAGTAACTGACACTCCGTTTTCTACAAAATAAATTAAGGTAAGTGACCCAAAGGGGCTTGGGGCCAATATGCACGTAAAAGTCATGAGAGATAAAAAAAAAACTAAATATGTCAATTTACTATTAAGACAGTTGGCTAACATATGTTAATTTGATTTTTTTAAAAATTTGCTTGTTTTTGAGGTTTTTTTTTGCTTTTGAAAAAAGTAGTGTTTTGACATCGTGCAAAACATGCACCTAAGGTGGCCCCCCTAATATTTTTGATGAACCTAAAGGTAAACACCCCCTTTTAAATCTCATTAATAAATATTCAAATGCTATTTTATAGTTCAAAAAAGGAATCTAGAGCCTAGTTACACCAGAAGTAATAATGATTATGATGAATTGAAAGTCAAAGGTGGAATCAATTTAAGGGCTTAGCTTTTACGATTGTTTACTTCCATGAAAATTAGCTGAAGACCTGCGAAAATGGACGTTTCACTGTTCCGCGCCGACTGAATCCTCCGATGCTCTTCATTTTTGGAGTCTGGAAGCGATAGCATCCTGCTACTCAGCACTAACGCCGTCTATCGTCAATTCGTGTAATTAACTGAAATAAGCTGGGGTGAGCCACCTTAAGAGCCGCGCCACCTTTGGGTCACACACCTTACTTTCGGCCTGTAATTTGACTTTAATCGAACGTTGGCGCTCTGGTGGCAGAAATCGGCACTAAACGCTGAAGAAAGAATCACCTTAATATGGTAAAAGCTTGTTGGGTTCAATCGAGTTCTCTGTTGCTTCCGCACTTTGTTTCACAGGTTTCTGCGAGAGACAAGCTAATAAGAGCGAATTTAATTTTCTTTATTCAAACTGGCAACGCTGGCAGGGAGCTCTTGCTCAGAGTACGAGTCTTATACGTGCGTTTTATTTTGCAATACTCGCATTGAAGTGTTAACTTAGTGCGAGTTAACCCTTTTATTCAATGGTGCCAAGTCTCAGGGGTGTATTAATTGATCCCTTAAGTAGGAAGGCGGGGAGCTTGATAGAGACTGGTGGTAGTGGTGGTGTATAGAAAATACGAGGGTTGTTCAATAAATAAGGCGCTCTTGTCTATAAAACGAGAACGAATCAACGCAAAATAACGAACGAGTTGGCAAATGTAAGCAAATTTAAGGGAAGAAGGAGGTCTGAAATGAAAAAAAAAATGTTTTTTTTTTCATTTAAGGGAAGAAGGAGGTCTGAAATGAAAAAAAAAATGTTTTTTTTTTTTTAAAATTTTATATGAAAGAGGACGTTCTCAGCTTTAAAATGATATAGTACATTGTACAGTTTAGGAAAAACAAAAAACAATTTTTCATGAATTTATGAAATGGAGGAGTCCTTATCAGGTAAGCTAATTTTTCTTTTTCTTTTTGCGATACTGAAAAATGTGGTTTTTTTACCTTTCGGTGCATTTTTCTCAGGAACTAGTAATGATATTTTCATAATTTTTTTTAAATTTTCCTCAGAACAAGCTCTTAAGCAGGACTAGGATATTTGAGTATCTCTTTTACTTTTTTTTTATATAGACATTCAAAGCTCAAAAAAAAGGTGAAAAAATCAACCAAACTTTCAACTTTGAAAAAAAAAAAGTTTTCAATGAATTTTAAAAATCCTAGTCCTGCTTATAGCCAACACTCATACACAACTTCATGCAAAATTGCAGCCTTTGGTCAAATAGTTCCTGAGAAAAATGCACCAGAAGGGAAGCATATTTAACATGGTTTAACATATGACCTCCTTTTCCACTTAATATTTTTTCAACTTACAAACTCATTTTTTGACGTAGTCACGTTTATAGTGACGCATTTCTCCAGACATTGAATCCATTTTTGCATTCCGCTGAAAAGAAAAATCCTGCGGTTGTGGTGTGATCCATTCGCTCATCACAGCGGTCTGCACATCATCAGCAGAGCTAAACTGCTTACCCTTCAAGGCTTCCTTGAGTTTTGGGAAAAGCCCAAAATCACTGGGAGTTATATCTGGAATGTGGCAGGGGGGCGAGGTACCACTTGGAACCTCAGCCGATCTAGCATCTTTTTTGTTTCTGCACTGCAATGTGGTGTTGCATTGTCATGGTGCAACAGGAAAGCTGTCCTGTCTAGTGTCTGGTCGAATTCTTGGGATGCGAGTTTTTAGATTTCGCATAATATCGTAGTATATCTTGAAGAGTCGAAAGTATGCTCTTTTTCCAGATATTCCTTGTGAATGACCCCGTTTGCATCCCGAGAATCACCTTCAAGCGCTAAGAGCTCGATAACCGTTCTTTGTTTTTCTCAAAAATCAGAAACTTCACTCATGATGTCGCAACTATACGGTACTGTACTGATCCGATACTGATGAAACTTACAGATGATAACCTTCATGTCAACGCCTGGTTGGCTAATTGAGACGCTTATCTTATCAGTAACTCCGTTTTTCGAGTCTAGGAAAGGTAAGGTTGCCAAAGACTAGTAGATCAGACCAAAACCGCAGGATTTTTTTTTTTTTTTTTTTTTTTTTTTTTTTTTTCAACGGAATGCAAGAATGGATTCAACGTCTGGAGAAATGCATCGCTGTAAACAGTGACTCCGTCGAAAAATGAGTTTTAAGTTGAAAAGTATTGATTTGCTGCAATTTGCCACCTCGTTCGTTATTTTGCGTTGTATTCGTTCTCGTTTCATAGACAGAAGCGCCTTATTTATTGAACAATCCTCGTACAGTTATTATTCGTTTTCCTCAAATTTTACCGAAAGAGAGAGAGCTGAGAGGGAGAGAGAGGGGTGAGAGAGGGGGGAGAGAGAGAGAAAGAAAGAAAGTGAGAGAGAAAGAGAGAGAGATAGAGAGAGAGAGAGTGGGAGAGAAAAATGGGGGAGAAAAGACAGAGAGACAGATCAACATTCAGGCATTCTGAGGATTGCAGCAAGGGGCATGGTAAAAGGCCTGGTTCAAGCTAGCTGGCTGGCACCAAATGTAGTAAGGATAAAACAAATATACAGGGTGTAATTAAACTATAAATATTTATTTATTTGCACGCCGTATTCTAGAGGTATAAATATATAAGAATTCCTCCGTATTAATATGGATCTGAAAGTGCCCCCCCCCCCTTTCGAGCTTTTGATCCAAGTATTGACAGCATTTTCAATAGGCTGCAGTTGTCATGGAAAAATCGCCTCTAATATTTTGAGTTTGATGCAAATCAGAATTAAAGAATGAAAGAATGGCACAAAAACTTATATGACGCTTTGAAGTCGTGTTATAGATTTGATGAATTTTTCATGAATTTTTGAAGTGGAAGAGTCCTTACCAGGTCAGCAGATTTTTTCTCTTTAGTTTTTTCTTTTTGCGATACTGAAAAACCTGGTTTTTTTTACCTTTTTGGTGTACTTTTCTCAGGAACTATCAATGCTATATTCATGCTTTTTTTTTAAAGTTCCTCAGAAAAAGCTCTATAAGTGGAACTAGGATATTCTTTGTAGCTCCTTTGCTTTTTTTTAATAGAAATTTCAAAACTCAAAAAAAAAAAAAACGTGAAAAAATCAACCAAACATTCAATTTAAAAAAAAATAAAAAAGAGTTTTCAATGAATTTTTAAAATCCTAGTTCCACTTGTAGTCAACAGTAATATAAAACTTCATACAAAATTGCAGCCTTGTATAGGTCAATTAGTTCCTGAGAAAAGTGCACCAGAAGTGAAACATATTTAACATTATTTCACCTAGGACCTCCTTCTCCCCTTAAAGAAAGAACACTCATCATGTTTTATGTGCCATTCTTTTGGCCAAAGTCCTCAATTGCTTATTGATGTTGTTTACCACGGCCCCTGTCGAGAATTGGTTGGCGAAATCCTCATACCACAGAATAATAGATATTATTAGAATATTTGAACACTAATTCCCATAAGAACCAATAGAAACCTCTTTCCGTTCTCTTTCGGTGACTTCCCAAGATTGAGGACATATCTTTGTATCTGTCTTTTGCACTGCCTTGAATGGGGGTAGTTTGGAACTTTTCGAGACGATGGACTAGATGAAAATGCTTCAAAATCAACTAAAGTTTCCATTCTGATTGTATTTCTATGCTCATACTCCGGGATTTTTCAATAAGATTGTTTTTTATAGAAACTCTATTCAGACACTGTGTGTTATGTGCTCATTTGCCAGCGCCGTCATAAATAAATAAGAAAAAAATAATAGTAAATAAAATAAAAAAATAAGTTTTATTTTGAAAATATTTTTGAATTAATGGTATTTGATATGATATCCGAAATTAATTTTGAGCGAGTCCGTCGAATTAAAAGTGTATTAAGATGACTTTTCAGCGTTTAGTACCAATCTCTACCACCAGACTCACCAGAGCGCTATATACCGATCGATTAATGCCAAATAACAGCCGAAAGTATAATTAACATTTCAGAAAACGGCCAGTTGCTTGATAATCAACTGAAGAACGTCTCAGCAAAATGTATTGTCTAAAACTGCAAAGAATAAGGCTGAAAGTACAAAAAAATTCAATATTGCATTTCGATACAAGAATCGATTGGCGATATTGAAATTTTTGGTACTTTCAATCTTATTTTTGAAGTTCTTGGCAAGATATTTTGCAGATACGTTCTTCAGATGATTATCTAGTAACTGGCTCTAGGTTTTTCTTAAGTATAAATTACTTTTGGCCTGTAATGGGGCTCTTGCAGACTTTTGCTACAGAGAACTGAAGAGTTGATTCTTGCATAAAACCCTGTAGAAATGACGATAAGTCAGGGGCGGATTTACATCTCTTGAGTCCCTACGCAACCTTGAATTTGAGGCTTCCTATCAGCAGGATGGGTGTCTGCAAGATTTTTCCCCAAGAAAGAGGGGGAATAGGAGGCCTCCACCTTGTCAGCGATTAAAAGCCCACCAAAATGACTGGTTTGCTCATAAGTCTGTTTTCACATTTAAAATTACATTGCGGTGCCCCGGAAGAGCAGAGGGGACGTTTTGAGAGCCCTGCGCCTTGTCAGCGATCAAAAGCCCACCAAAATGACTGGTCTGCTCGTGAGTCTGTTTTCCTATTTAAAATTACATTGGCGGTGCCCCGGAAGAACAGAGGGGACATTTTGAGAGCTCTGCGCCTTGCTAGCGATTAAAATACGAAATTCACTCTCAGAATTGGGCTGAATGGCGGAGAGACGCAGGGTTCACAGGTATCATGATAGATTCCTATCTACTTTGAGGTATATCTCTGTGTTTCTGTGGCGAGAACGTGCCAAATTAGACAGGAATCTCCCATGATAGACCTGCGTTGAGCCGCTATTATGATCTTGCCGTTATAGCAGTTATATGTGAGTTTATTACTGAAATTATGACTTTGATCGAGTAGTTTTCGTGATTTTCGCTGGTTTTTACATCAGAAATAAACATTTATTTTCTTACATCAGCAAAAGTTTGCACAGAACCCCATTCGACATTAAGTGGACCCGGACGGTAGAGCTCTGGTGGTAGAAATCGACACTACGCTGAAGAATCACCTCAAAAGCAGATCAAATCCTCCATGGACCCTATAATTTTTGTATTTTTATTTTTTTACGATAAACGGCAACGCGGTTGATAACCATGTATTCCAAGTCTTGACTCTCGACTTTCTCTTGTTTCCCTCGAACTTGTCCACTTCTCTCTGTTCCCTATCCCGAGTAAATAAGTTTCAGTTCGTTCCCCGAGAGGAATACAAATTAGATTTCTTTTTTCTCTTTCTCTCGTCTCAAATAGTAAGATAAAGCACGAGGAGCGAGGAGACTCCAGAGCGGAGGTATTCCTGCCTCACAACTGGGAATTAAGTCAGTTCATAACTAGCTCTCCACTCATCCCTCAGAGATTTTTCCGTTTTCTTCTATTCCCAAGGTTAATCTTTACTGATCCGAGTTATTGATATGTTCATAAGAGTTACATTGACAATTTTGTTAATAGAGAAGATTGCGAAGGGTCAAGTATGCATGTTTACATCAAGTTGATCATTCAGTTTCATTTGATTCTAAGTACTTTCAAATAAGACTCTTGCAAAATTTTGCTATAAGCAAATAAATAGTCCAATCTGATGGTAAGATCAGCGGAAATCATGAGAATCGCACTAAGAAAGTCTAAAATTTAGTAATAAACTCACGTAACTGCTATACAATGACAAGATCGTAATGGCGGTTCAACGCAGGTATCATGGGAGATTCCTGTCTATTATGTCACTTTCTCTACGGAAACACAGAGATAAGTCTCAATTTAGATAGGAATCTCCCATGATACCTGCGTCTCTCCGCCATGAAGCCCGATTCTGAGAGTGTATTTCGTGATTTTTTAGTATACTCATCGTCATTTTTACAGGCTTCAAGAATCAGCTCTTCAATCCCCTATAGCAAAAGTTTGATAGAGCCCCTTTCTTTCTTCTGTGGCTTGAAAAGATTTCTAATAGAAAAAGTCTTACACACTGGTGAATTATGATATAGGAGTGGGATTGTAGTATTCTGTGATTTAAGGATAGGAAACAAAAACGTCATCAGGTGGTTTTAGCCTCTGTCTTCCTTTTTCTAACTCATTCATTCAAAGGGGTTGTAGAGGGAGGGGAGAGAGAGAGAGAGAGAGAGAGAGAGAGAGAGAGAGAGAGAGAGAGAGAGAGAGAGACAAACTGCATCTCTCATGGTATACCTATCTATACAATTATATCAGGCTTCGTTCCTCGCTCAACGTACCTCGTTGACTTGATAATTTGTTAAAAAAAATGCTGCAGGGTAACTTTGAAGAAGAGAGCAAGTTTCTGATAAAATAAAAGTCGTGATAAATGCTAAATGACATTCTACGCTTAGCGGAGAGTTAGACAACTTTTAGGTTCACACATAAAAACATTTTACTCTTTCAACGTGTATTTGTATAAGCTTTGAAAAGGAATTCACCTTAGGGCATGTCATGAGTGAATGATTTTTCTAGGCAGTTTTTATCCTTCAATTTTTACCTTTCCTCTCCTGCTCCTCCCCCCTAAATTGGAAAGACTTGCGCGTTTTAGGAGCGCCGGAAAGCTTAATAAAAGTCTTTCAAATCCTTTTACCCATCAATCTCCTTCGGTTTGATCTCTTTCTTTCCCTCCGTCATATTCAAACAAAAATGGAACTTTGTCAAGGAACAAAAGTAGAAATATAAAAAAATAACCTGACTACAACAGCTGTATTTACTCAATATTTTGATTTCAAAGAAGCATCGCTTTTACGTTTATATCTGGGACTTTTTACCGTGACGGTTATGAGAAATGTACGAGGCGTGAAATAAATAAGGTACTATAGATTCGTACATATATTTTTTCTGCGGATTCTGCGAAAAGAAATTATTGACATTTCAGTGAAGAGAGAATTTGAATAAACAACACGTTTTATCGCATCGATGCGATATATATGAAGACCCAGTATGATACTTTGATGCAAATAAATGCCTAAGGAACCAGCGCGAAAAACTATGCATGTTAAGATTCTCCTCTGTAAAATAAAACTTGCATTCTTGCTGCTAACTTGTCAGCTTCGCTCACCTAACTCAACGAGAAATGTAGAAGCTGTTATTGCTGTCAAATCTGTGGAGGCTCTGAATAATAATACACCTGTTTATTGTGATCAGGGGCGTTCCATGGTTTCCAGCGAGGGGAGGAGAAGGGGGGGGGGGGTAAGAATGTAATCTTGCCGCCCTCCACGAATTGGCGCCCCTTGAAATTATGGATTTGATTTTTTTTTTTTTTTTTTTTTTTTTTTTGCTGTGCACCCTGATTTTGCCGCCCTCGGAGAGTGCCACCAGGGGCAAGGTACCCCCCCCCCCCCTCCCCACGCACGGCACGCATCTGTCTGTGACATCACTTTCTTGCCCATGTTAAAGAGTCATGAGATGCCAGGAGTACAACGGCCCGAGTTACAGAAGATATGAAAACCCTTGAGGGCGATCGACTCCATTTTGCCAAGCTGAATCGATAGAGGGTCACTCCGGGGTCTCTGTAACCAGGGACTTTCCGTGACTTCCAGCGAGGAGGTGCAAAAATGCAATCTTGCTGCCCTCCGCAAATTGGTGCCCCTCAAAATTATAAATTTGATGACCTTTTTTTTTTGTTTTTGCTTGTTGCACACTGCTTTTGCCGCCCTTTGAGATTCATTTTGAAATTTGATCATAACTTTTTAAATAACAAAGATAAATACAAGAAAAGAACCAAATCTTGCATTAAAAAAGCATGTCAAGTTTCAATGAAGCCCATAAGGTATAAGGTGGTTGCGCGTCTGTGTCGTTCTCTTCCGCTCTTTCCTCTCTTTTATCTTCCCCTCCTCTCCTCCTTTCTCCTCTCTCTCCTTCTCTTTTATTTCCTCTGCTCCTCTCTTCTTCTATTTCCTCACCTCCTCTCTTTTCTCTCGACTTCTCCTTTTCTCCCCTCTCACTCCTCTTCACTCGTTTTTCTGCTCCTCTCTTCCCCCTTCTCTTCTCCTTTCTCCTCTCTCTCTCTTTCTCTTTTATTTCCTCTGCTCCTCTCTTCCTGTATTTCCTCACCTCCTCTCTTTTCTCTCGACTTCTCCTTTTCTCCCCTCTCAATCCTCTTCACTCGTTTTTCTGCTCCTCTCTTCCCCCTCTCTTCTCCTTTCTCCTCTCTCTCTCTTTCTCTTTTATTTCCTCTGCTCCTCTCTTCCTGTATTTCCTCACCTCCTCTCTTTTCTCTCGTCTTCTCCTTTTCTCTCCTCTCACTCCTCTTCACTCGTTTTTCTGCTCCTTTCTTCCCTCTGCTCCTCTCTTCCTGTATTTCCTCACCTCCTCTCTTTTCTCTCGACTTCTCCTTTTCTCCCCTCTCAATCCTCTTCACTCGTTTTTCTGCTCCTCTCTTCCCCCTCTCTTCTCTTTTCTCCTCTCTCTCTTTCTCTTTTATTTTCTCTACTCCTCTCTTCCTGTATTTCCTCACCTCTTCTCTTTTCTCTCGTCTTCTCCTTTTCTCTCCTCTCACTCCTCTCCTCTCGTTTTTCTGCTCCTCTATTTTTTCTCCTTCTATCTTCCCCCTCCTCTTCTCTACCCTCCTCTCCTCTCCCATCCTCTCCTTCTTCTCTACCACATATTTCCCCTTTCTCCGACTCCATTTCTTTGGCGACAATATTCACGGATGCAGAGCAGATACGCGTTTAGGAAATGAAATTGAGATCAAAATGTGCCCTCAATACACAATTGTGCTGCTTCGCGCCTACCCGCGACAGGCAAGGGGAAATGAAAACGAATAAACAATTCGATGACGCTGGAAAACGCCCCGGTTGCCGCTGAAGGAAAGGAAGGCGACGGAGAAGGAATCTGGCAGGGGAGATGTATCGACTGTCGACCCGTGATCAAAGTAAAGACTCAGGTTTTATTTATTGGTTTGGATTCCCGCACAGAACACTTCGCGGGGAATGAGGGTGAGAGGAGTAGTGCGAGGGGGGTCCGTGAGAGAGAAAGAAGATAAGGGCGGAGACAGAGAGAGAGAGGAGAGAGAGAGAGAGAGAGAGAAAGAGAGAGAGAGAGAGAGAGAGAGAGAGAGAAAGAGAGAGAGAGAGAGAAAGAGGGAGAAAGAGAGAGAAAGAGAGAGAAAGAGAGAGAGAGATAGAAAGGGGAAGTGCGGAGAAAGTTAAAAAAGGGGAAGAAACACAAGAAAATTATCAAATGCTTGCACTTATATTGTTGCAAGATTATTTACTCCCATAAACCTACGTACTATAACTTTTAAAAGAAAAAACCCTGTTCGAAATTCTTATTCTTCAAATGGGGCTGTTGCACACTTTTGCCATAAGCGATTTAATAGTCGGTCCTGGTGTAATAACCTCCAATAAACTAACGACGGTAGCACTAAAAACTTCAGAAATCCTCTCCTAAACTCAACCAACGCTTTTATTTTTGCTGGCGTAATGGTGGCCGAGGGCAGTAATACTGGGAGATTCCCATCTAACAATACTGTAACTCCATCAAGAAGTGACCAATAAGAGACGACCTTCATGTGAGACCGGTGTCACTCGAGTGTCACGGTACCATTCATGGATGTGGATCATTACTCTGATGACTAATTCCTCTGTGAATCATCCTTGTCAGCATTAGAGAGAGTGACGAAATTAAGATAGGGATCTCCCATTATTACTGCCCTCAGCCACCATTACGCCCTCGTAAATGAAAGCGTTTACTGAGTTTAAGAGTGGATTTTGGAAGTTTTTAGTGATGCCATCGTTATGTTTCGAGGTTTTACACCAGAATCGACTGTTGAATCGCTTACAGCAAAATTGTGCAACAGACCCATTCTGATACGACTATCCAGGTGAGAAAATTTTGCTTGTTTCTGTTATGTGTCAATTTATTCATCGTGCAAATCCTTCCAACAGAAACAAATGTATCGATTTCTGTGTCCAGATAGCCACTGTAAAACCCTGGCACTTTCATTTAAAACCAACATCAAACTCAAATCAAATCAATCAATTAATCATCAAATCTTCCTTTTTTATTTTAAAGTTAAAAAATCTAAGACAAACAAACTGAACCTGTGTGAAAATGTCTGTAAAAATGTCCACTTTCATTTAAAACCAACATCAAATAGATTTGTCAAACTTTCCTTTTTTATTTTAAAGTTAAAAAATTTAAGACAAACAAACTGAACCTGTGTGAAAACGTCCGTTGTTTCTAATAGAAGTTTTGATTTTTCATGACGTACTCTGAAAGGAGCATTCTGCTTCGCCTTTAAACACTGGAAAGCAGCAAAATTTTTTAAAGGTTGCGAGATTTAAAAGAGTAAAAATTTCGACCGGGTAACTCATGACTTTTGAAAGTCATGGTTCCTCCCATCACGCGCGACGCGTTGCCGATCGTCGGCAGTTGACAAGGGAAACATGTGATCTTGCTTACAATTTAGTGACTGGACGATGAGTAGATGATGACTTCCTTCGATTTTGAAAGGTGATAACACTGTGTATTTAATTTTCACTCTAACAAAATTAGAAAAATCGAGATAATATTAGGATATGACGCGGAGATTTTCAAGTTATTTTCTTTCGATACTTGGGCTTTCATACGACTAAGTCAGTCATGGTTTAAACAAAGTAATAGCCTAGCTTATAATGTTGAGTACTATCCAAACCAACATCCTTCCGCATCAAATGTCAATGTTTCTTAA
The DNA here is from genome assembly GCA_011764245.1 of Trialeurodes vaporariorum. Classification (NCBI taxonomy): domain Eukaryota; kingdom Metazoa; phylum Arthropoda; class Insecta; order Hemiptera; family Aleyrodidae; genus Trialeurodes; species Trialeurodes vaporariorum. Next base: position 17,337,634 of record VMOF01000320.1, read on the forward strand.
CCCTTTCAAATATACTGGGTTTTCTGCAAAAAAAAAAAAAAAGTGCGGCGTCTGTCCAGTCCATCAGTCAGCTCGTCAGTCCGTATACTCACGTAATTTTTGAACCATTGCACTATGGTCTGAGATCGAAAAAAAGTGGCCAAAAATCAGTGATGAAAAGTCATCAAAAATCATCGTTTTCGACCTTTCAAAATCAATCCAAAACTTTCCAGAGACATTTGTAGGTTAAATTGACTTGTTAAAAGTGTTCTCTGTGATTAAAATTGGTCTTGAAAACTTGAAAATAATAAATTCATGAAAAATTTAGTCTCTGATTTTTGGCCACTTTTTGACGATCTCAGACCATAGTGCATTGATCCGTATGCATCCACATTTTGCAATAATGTTGCTTTCTACATACATTCCGGGCAGAACGGTATTTATGTTTTTTTGTTTTTAATATCATTTTCGAAGTTAGTTTTGGAAGCTTCTAAGTTACAGTTTCAAAAGGGGGATCGGGGATCTCTCCAGAATTTTGAAGAAGGGTCTGGGGGGGGGTCTCGCCTAGCATATTAAATGGGGGTGCGGGGCTTTCTCCCAGAGTAAAATAGTTTGAGAATGTATTCGTAGAGTGTATTCCCTACAGTTTATTTTTTACCAATTTTTGACATTTTCGTTTAGCAGGTTTCTTATCTCGAGATGTTTTCTTCTTCGAGAACCCGTCGCTCGAGGAAATTTATCTCGTGGGGTTATTGCACTTGGGGTTTAAAAGAAAACCCCATCATCGACACAATGAACCTACACAAAAAAATTGGTTCGCGGGAAGAATTCTACTCTCTAAACTTCCCTATAGCAATAGTCCTCTCAAAACTCTCAATGTCCAAGAGAACAAAATGGGCAATACATGTTTGCTCCGAAAAATTATTTCTTGAGGACCTTTTGCCGTTCTTTTCCTTATTCTGTACAGGGTATTTGAAAAAGACTGGAACTATGACTTGAATGCGTATCAACTACCTTTTACGAGTACAAGGGAATTTTTCAATTAAACATTCCTTTTCGTGTTGGGAAATGCCAAGCTTTTGTACGTATACCAGCTCGCATCGAAGTTAATTGCGAAAACATTTCTCGATTAAAAATTCCTTTCTTTGTGAAACGGCTTCACTTCTATTCAAACGATTCGTATGATATAAATCGTCGTTACCGACCGACCAGCCGCCAACTCCGCTCCGCTACAAGGGCTTAATTTGTTTTTATTTCAAAGGCATTTGAGTTATTCATCCGATTTTAAATGGTCATGCGGAACTGATTCACCACAGTATACCAATTACCGTCACCGTGTTAACGCGATTCCTTTATTTCCGCCAAGTGAGAAAAAAAGACTCGATTAATTTATACTGAACAAGAATTCGCTCCAGAGCTATACAAACATCGATAAAACTGTTGATTTTGGAAACTTTTACGCGATAAAAAAACTGACTCATGAAAGAAACGAGCCAAATTTTCTCACCTGGCTAGTTTTATTAGAATTTTGTGTCAAGATGGCCCTTCTCAAACACTTGCAATTTCGTTTATTACCAATTTTCACTGGATTAATTGCAATTTTTGATTTAATATTGAAAAATACGAGGCAAACAGCAAAAACTGCCTTGCACTTGCACCTGCAGCGAGCATACTTCCTGAAAATACCGCGAAAGTTGCAAGCTATAACAATCAAAAATAAAGCAGGAAATTATGAAGTCCGGAAATTTCCATAGGCCTTAATGAGTGCAAGTGAGGCAGATAGGCATATTATCACTCGCACTCACTAAGCTTTTGGGGAAAATAATTTCATAAACATAATTTAGGGCTTTCTAGTTATGCTTGTTTCGGGCTCAACAAATAAAAAAAATAAATAGGATTATGTTTTTATTTGCTTAATTGGTCTTATTTTTTCTCAATCGCACCTTTATGGTCCCTTGAAACGGTCCAAAGGATTTATTATGATGATAGTGAGAAGAAAATGTTTTAGTACTGTGTTAGTACATTGTGTATAAAAAGTTTCATCAAAATTCATTCAGCTTTTAGTAATTGGCACTGTTTTACAAGATAAATTTCTCACTTTTATTCCATTTTTTGGCTCGAACGCCCTAAATTTATTTTTTAAACGGTCTTAAGGGTTATTTCGCTGAACCATAAGGGGTTAATTTTACTGTGGGCTGGTTGTAGAATGTTTTTACAAACTTTCTTCCAAATCCAGAGGTTCAATATTTAAATATTTAAATTTTTCTCTTTTTTGACCCATTTTCCCATTGATTTTAATGGAAACCATTTTTCATCCATAACTAACCTAAAAATTCAAATTTTAAAAAAACAAAAAAGTTCCTCTGGGGAATGTTAAAAGGAACATCTCTGCAAAATTTGGATGCATATGGATCAATAGTTTAAAAGTTATGCTGGATTTCACGTTCATGACTACAGACAGACAGACAGACAGACAGACAGACAGACAGACAGACAGACAGACAGACAGACAGACGGACAGACAGACGCCACAGAAATTTTGAGCATTTACTCCTCCCTACCACATATGGTTAAGAAATTTGGAATATCATGGATGGATGTTCTTTAGGATAGTATTAGGCATGATAAGAGCCAATTATTTTATAATTATCATGATTGACTTAGTCGCAGCGGGCCAAGTATCGAAACAAAATGCATCAAAAATCTCTGCGCCATCGCAATACTTTCTCAATTTTTCTAATTTCATTAGAGTGAGAAAGTAAAAAAAAATCGCAGGTGCTGACATTCCATGATTTTGCGATTTATCTTTGTTTTTAACTTAAAATTCCAAAAAACATGACTTTTTCCAAAAGCGACTATTGGCGCCATCCTTCGGGTTGAAACTGGAAAAGTTTCGCCGAGAATCACCTTAAGCTACAATAACAGTTTATTAACAAGCGAAATACAAGCAGCTTCGCATCTCAAAAACATTCGGGGGATGCTGCCATGGGCGGATACAGAGAATTGTCTTTCTCTCTCTCTCTCCTCCCATTTGAAAACGTGCGTTAGAAAAGGACAGAAGAGGGAGCCAAAATCAAGTGATGGCCTCTCCTATCCTTTTCTAACACATAAGCTCAAATGGAAGGCGATAGAGAAAGACAATGGGTCTGTTGCAAACTTTTGCTACAACAATTAAGAGAGTTTAATCTTATGTAAAATCGCCTGAAAAGTCCATTGGTGGCATCAAAAAGTCATGAAATGCAATGATAAACTCACAAGAGGCGTGTAATGAAATCCAAGATGGCGCGGAAATATTGAGCAATTTGTATGCATGCACCAGTGCACCACGAACATCCAAGGATAGCCAATCTCACAATATCAATCACAACCGAACACCGAATCACAACGTGAACAAACACATAACCTCTACCTCCAGTGAGGTTGTCAAAGTTGGCCATCCTTGGATGTTCACGGTGCGTGCATACAGATTGCTCGATATTTCTCCGCCACATTCGATTTCATTAAACGCCTCTTGTGAGTTTATTATTGCATTTTATGACTTTCTGATGCCACCACTGGACTTTTCAGGTGATTTTACATTAGATTATACACTCTTAATCGTTGTAGCAAAAGTTTGCAACAGACCCATTCCCTATGTCTTGCGAAAGTTGACCGCGCACATTTGACCGCGGCGACATATGACCGCGGCGACAAATGACCGAAAGCACTTATGATCGCGCGACAGTTGATCGCAAAAAAAAAAAAAAAATAATAATAATCATAATAATAATAGTAATTCTCCTTCACATTTTATCAGGCTTAGGACTGGCCACATACGATGGTTCTGAGTTTTAAAAATTCAAAATAATATCCGTGGGAGTGTTTCGAAATTGTTTAATGAATTTGTGCCTGATGTATTAAAAAATTCGTAAAATTTTAAAATTGTTGAAGGTTAAAAAACTTAAAAAAAAACGCTGGAAAATGACACAAGACGGGCATCAAGACGATCAGATGAAGACTGAATAAGAGAGGGTGAAAGATGACCTGCCGGCTACCTTCTTTCAAAGAGGGGTGTGAAAGTCCACCTAATTTCTCTTTTCAAGGAAAAATGTCCTCCATTACGAAGGAATAAAGAATATTTTAATATAAAGAGAATATAAGAATAATTTAATTTTGATTTAATTTTTAAAATATATTTAATTTTAATTTACATTCTTTAATTTTATTTATTCATCCTATTCTATTCTTATTCTTAATATTATTATTATTATTATTATTATTTTTTTTTTTGGCGATCATCTGTCGCGCGATCAAATGTCGCACGGTCATCTGACGCCGCGGTCAAGTGTCGCCGCGGTCAAGTGTCGCCGCGGTCAACTGTGCGCGGTCAATTGTCGTAGAACCATTCCCTATATCCACCAACGGATGCTACCATAGGCAAACGTTCCAAACAACCCTAACTTACGGAGTTGACGATTAAAGAGCAGCGAGAAACAATAAAGAAATGAATACGGGCAGAACGGGGAGGCGTGAGAGGCAAAGTTCATAAAGGGTCAAGACTAACAAGTCCCTAGATGCATTGATGCTCCTGCATCAAACTGCATTAAACAAAAGGTAAATTCAACCGTTAGCGCCGTTAGCTCTGTTCAAGGGAAGAGTTGGTTTTATACCTCCGCTATAAAATAAAAAGGGGGAAAAAAAGAAGTTGGCAAAACTTCGCTCCAAAGTTAAAATCAGGAGCCACAGGTGCATATGATGTGAGCCCAAGCGTGCTTGATTCTTCAATCCCGACATAACTTTGAAACAAAAAGAGCACAACCCGCCCCTCCCCCGCAACCTCTGACCCTGCCCCACGTACCCCGACCCTATTCCGACTCACAGTTAAACGATTGATTCAATACATAGTTTCCGTTTCAAAAGGGAACAGATAAATAAGAGAATATGCGCGGAGATTTTCAATCTGTAAGATTAGATGTGTTGGGGAGAAAGAGTGGGATAAAGAAAGGGGCGGGGGGAGGGGGAGGGAGGAGGGGGGGAGGGGGAGGGGGGAGTGGGTTAAGAACTTGATTGTGAAAATGCAGCCAATATTTGTCCAATTGAAAAATGCACCATTCGTTTACTTGGCAATCAAGTGGGGATCAATTCCGCTCCAAGGGTTAGTGAGTTATCATCCGGTCACGACGACGGTCGAAATAAAATAGCGAAAGGCGAAATCGGAACGTCGTAAGACACGTTCCTTCGGTGTTGTCGGTTTTATCGGATCTCTCAACGAGCTCTTACGACGTAGAGGGACCATGTCTTGTTTTCCTAAATTGGTGGCACCACAAAATCATAAAATGCAATAATAAACTCACAAGAGGCGTTTAATGAAATCCAAGATGGCGGAGAAATATCGAGCAATCTGTATGCATGCACCGTTAATATCCAAGGATGGCCTATCAATAAACTTTTAGGACCATAGAGCCGGCTTAGGGGGGCAAATATCCGTTTTTGAGCCTGACTTCAAATCCTGGGGGGGCAATTTCCCACCCTGCCCCCCCCCCCTCTATTGACGAGCCTGAGGATGGGCAACTTTGACAACCTCACTGGAAGTAGAGGTTATGTGTTTGTTTATGTTGTGATTGGTTGTGATCGATACTGTGAGGTTGGCTATCCTTGGATGTTCGTGGTGCATGCATACAGATTGATCGATATTTCTCCGCCATATTGGAATTTAATAAACGCCTCTTGTGAGTTTATTATTGCATTTTATGACTTTCTGATGCCACCAATGGACTTTTAGGCGATTTTACATTAGAATAAATACTCTCAATTATTGTAGCAAAAGTTTGCAACAAATCCATTGGGAGTGGGGGTGAGGGGGAGGGTCAGACGCAGTGGGTGGACACAGACAAAGATGCAAATCTTGCTACATTTTCAACAATTCTATATGACTAATGAAAATTTCTTCTTTTTCATCTTGTAAAATCGCAGTGGTTGACATTTAGTGAAGTTTTCTGAATTTGTCAATCTTTTGTTTGACTTTTATTTTTTTTTTATGTCTTGTTTCAGGTGAGAAGCTACATAACTCGGATTCCTCAAAAGTGTCACCTCCTTTGCCATATGAATGAGCACAAACATTGAGAACGATAGTTTTGATGGTCAAAAGTATTGGCTCTATTCTCGATTATTTCCTTTGTGAGTTATTTTGAATTCCTACATTTTTTCCTGGGTACTGAATTACGAGTCACAGTCAGCAGGTCTACCGTGAAAATGTCTACATACAGAATGTCTACTTTTTAAGGCTACTGTATGATAATGTGTACCTTAAAATGACTACGTTTAAAATGCCTCCTGTGGAAAAGGGCAGCAGCAAAAATGTCTGTTTAAATTTAAAGTCTACACTTATTTTGTCTCTGAATATTTGTTTCTACCTTTTTTACTGTCTCCGAAAGAAAGGCAAAGTGTCTACCGTGGAAGGCCTATTCTGTATACAGGGCAGAAAAGCTGGGATAAAAATGTAAGAATCAATGGCGGCCACAACAGGATTCGACATTGCATAAAAAATCTTACGCAATGAATATAGCTCAAATTGAAAAGGTGGTAAGAAGGTATCCTGATTATAAACAAAATGCCGATGTCAAGACATACTTGCGTGCCATTAGTCACTGATGGAAAGTTTACCCAGTACATCTGCTGATGAGGGAGAGGAGTCAGATGATAATCAATGAACCGATCTGAATCTTACAGGCTAAGGTAAAATATGACGATTTATACTTGGAAATTCTGCCTCAAATTAGACATTTTTTGATGGACGTTTTTCCACTAATTTTGGAGACGATTAAAAGAGCACACTGAAAAAAAAAATCAGCTAAATTTAACTAATTTCAACTTAAAAGTATGGACACCACTTAAAACTGTTAGTTTGACTATTTGAATTAGTAAAATTAACTCCGTGCCATGTTAATTGACACGGTACGGAGTTAATTTTACTAATTCAAATAGTCAAACTAACAGTTTTAAGTGGTGTCCATACTTTTAAGTTGAAATTAGTTAAATTTAGCTGATTTTTTTTTCAGTGCAGACAAAATTATTTGGAGACAAAATAAATTTTCTCCAAAAGACTTTTCACCCAAAAGCTCAGAGTTAGTAGTCGGCCAAGTCAGAAAACTACACGTTCTGATTTTGCTCCCAAAGAAGCTGATATCCGAACGCCAAGTCAAGATATTTTCTTCCTCTCTCTCTCTCTCTCTCTCTCTCTCTCTCTCTCTCTCTCTCTCTCTCTCTCTCTCTCTCTCTCTCTCTCTCTCTCTCTCTCTCTCTTTCTCTCTTTCTCCGTTACAGGAACTGTTAGAATGCTAAAAGATCTGTTTCGGCGTTCAAAGATAGTGAAATCATAGAACGCCAAGTCCGGATTTCTTTTTTTACTTAAAACTAGCCACTTTTACTTTAATGCATCCGAAATTGCATACCCGCTCCAATGAAGGCGCCACTAACATCCGTCCTCATCAAAACTCCTTGGAGTTATGCAATGTGGGTGACGAGAAAAAAATAGTTGGAAAAGAAATTTCAAAAAAAAGAAAAAATGAAAAAAAAGAAAGAGGAAAAGACTTGAGCCGTGACCCAATTGCTTCACACTCAAATGCATCGATTCATCAATTCAACTGTATTGAATACCTCTTAATGTTATTAAAACCAAAAAATGTCACGGCTCAAGTCTTTTTCCTCTTTCTTTTTTTCATTTTTTCTTTTTTTGAAATTTCTTTTCCAACTATTTTTTTCTCGTCACCCACATTGCATAACTCCAAGGAGTTTTGATGAGGACGGATGTTAGTGGCGCCTTCATTGGAGCGGGTATGCAATTTCGGATGCATTAAAGTAAAAGTGGCTAGTTTTAAGTAAAAAAAAGAAATCCCGGACTTGGCGTTCTATGATTTCACTATCTTTGAACGCCGAAACAGATCTTTTAGCATTCTAACAGTTCCTGTAACGGAGAAAGAGAGAAAGAGAGAGAGAGAGAGAGAGAGAGAGAGAGAGAGAGAGAGAGAGAGAGAGAGAGAGAGAGAGAGAGAGAGAGAGAGAGAGAGAGAGAGGAAGAAAATATCTTGACTTGGCGTTCGGATATCAGCTTCTTTGGGAGCAAAATCAGAACGTGTAGTTTTCTGACTTGGCCGACTACTAACTCTGAGCTTTTGGGTGAAAAGTCTTTTGGAGAAAATATCAAAAGTTTTGAAGATAAAAACTGCTTTTAATCATAGGGATGGTTTGAAGAATATTTAGCTGGCTGAGAATCAGGAAAATCTGTCTTACGCATTTTCTTCCATTCATTTAGATGGTATAAGCTTTCATCGAATTTCATCAGCATTATGCACCCAAGAAATTTATCTTTGGGGGGAAAAAAAAAAAAAAAACCAAAAAAGGTGAATTAAAAAAGCAGTGATATGATTATTCATAAGGCACACAGAAGAATGAATGATGTTTCTGACTTCACCTTTGCCTGACTGTATTCTTAGGTAGCATTAAACCCAAAATTTTATTTGGTCTCAAAAGATTGAATGTTATTCCACCGTCAAAATACCAGCTTTTAAACATGTTTTAATTCTAATGTACAGCATTTGGTATTCATACTGACATTACTGACATGGAAATAAACTTCAACTAAACTTAAATACAGAATTCTTTAAAAATGTGACTGAAAAATTTTTCTTAAAATTTAATTTTTCATTTTATTTCAATATGGCATTAAATTTTTTTCTTTTCATTCAGTTATTTTCTTTCTCAACCCTGGAATTAAGAGAAACAGTTTCCCAAAGAAAAGTTTAGGAAATTACAACGTTCATTGGATTAAGAAGTAGGTAGTCATTAAAATCCGAGCAGTTGATTTTTTTATTTTTTTAAAAATTGATCTGGAGGATTTATAGAACATTGCAATTGACTTTACACTTTGATATAAGAGGAATGATTGGTGGACTCATGAGTAATGACTCTGTCTTTCTCGAATGATGCAAATAACCGAGAACTAAAATAACTGCTGGTGAAAAACCTTCTTACTATGCAAATCAATGAATTTCTTCAGGATGGGAGGAAAAAAGGAAAAAAAAACCCTAACAAAACAGATTCAAAAATCTTTTTTACCGGTGATGTCTATCTACCTAGCTCTATGGTTTCATTACAAACGTTTTTTATTCCTTACATAGTTATTCATTGCTTTTGCACTTACTTCATATGCTCTGACAGCTCAAAATTTTGTTTATTTCAGTTTTGCTGTTCATTCAAAGCGTTACTTCTAAGCTAACAAACTTTTGAGTTCACTCTTGTTTTGAATTGCTGAAATCCATGGATGGATAGTTTAAGTTTTATATCTAATTTTTATATCTTATGATATGTCATCCTCTCAGATGAAAGTTGTTGGTCAATGGATACCCACTCTTTTTAAAACCCTTTTAAAACCCTTTTTTTACCTTCACCAGGGATTTAAATTCATCCTCATTTTTTCTTGTGAGAGTCTTGCATCTTGTGCCATCTTGTGTTGTGCTGTGCTTGTTGATAGACCGTTGAACATGTCTTAATGCTTAAGCGCAGTAGAAGTAAAGCGCGTGTCTGCGCATAAAACCTGAGCGCTATCAGACGCCAAATAATTTGAAAAGACCTCTACTTAGTATTTCGCATGAAATCTAGCAATGCTGTATTTCATTCATTTAAATCCATGCACAATTTCACTTATCTAAATGGACAAAATGCAGCGTTGCCAGATTGCAGACAACCACACTGCCTCTATTTATTTTGGGGTGGAAATCACCACTTGGAATTAAATGAAATTAACTCATAAGTTATTAACTTGCAGATTGAGGAGAATAACTAATATTATAACAAAGTTTCTGCTTCTTTTACCAGTCTTAGGTAAGCAGGGTGATTAACAAGATGTACTAGCAAATGCAAATGTTTCTACTGCTAAGGATGCACGCGTAGCGCATAACATTGCTTTGATCCACAAGAATACGCAATGTATCTCAAAAGTCAAAACTTTTGTGTTTGGTAGTACACACACACAAAACTCAGTCTCTGGACTTACTGAGGCAGACCAAAAAGTGCGAGTTGCACTCAAATATTTAAAAGTCTGCCTAGGGTGAGAGTCACAGAGGATGCGAGCAATACTTGCTGCCTGAGGATGCCCCGTGGAGTTTTTTTCCCCAAGTTGTTACGGTGGCGACTAAGGCTCTCCAGAGCTTTAAGCATCAAATGATTCTGAGTGAGACTTTAGAGGAGTCTTACAATCGATTACAAGTGATTAATCAATTTACAAACTAACTAATGAACTGAAAGGCAGACTTTTCCGAAACTATAAAATTAATACCTATATTTTAAATTTTAAAAAAAAAAAAAAAACTTGGTTGCAATTAACCTTGTTTACCGTCTCTGGGGTCTGATTACTTTCCAGGAGGCTGTTATGAACAATTTTATCGAAATTCCATCGAGTCGATGATTGAATACCTATGTTTTATTCTTATGGGTGGTGTCATTACGATAGGTTTCCTTCCGATAGAAATCCTCCCATCCCTGCAGAATTTCGACAATGACTTCTGAGCTATCGAAGATTTTCCGCAGAGATGGGAAGGTTAAAGTAACATACCTGCTTGTTTTAGATGAGCGTTTGATTAGAACGCAATTTTTTCCCCCTTTTTTGGTAGAAATATTTTAGAAACCATTTTTTTTTTCTTTTTTTTCCCATCAATTTTTGCTTTGGAATTATGTAATTTCTCCCCTTTCCCCTTTGCCTACTTCCAATGATTTTTTTTTCTCAAGCAAGAAAAGAAAGCTTTGCTTAGCTCTAGTAATAAGTCAATTCATGAAAAAATCTAGAAGATTTCCACCCTGCATCTGGTATTGCATAACTTTAATTTTAAGGCGTAACATACAATGCCCTCTAGGTTGCATTTTCTTACTTGGCCAGGGCGGCTATCACCACTTGTAATAATGCTGATTACAACAATGATTTGAGAACCATGATACTGCTTCTAAAGTATCTAGGTCTAGCATAAGTGTTCAAATTTAAATAATTTTTGACCTATTTTAACCTGAAGTAGACAAGTGTCGATTTGATCAGAACCCCCTATAGCCATAAATGTAGAAAAGAGACCTGACAGTATTTGCACCTGAGCGAGCCTCTTGTTAGCCGAGATCACAGGTCTCAAAGTTTGTTTTCGGCAACATAATTATCCAAAACCCAAAGTTTAATCGTGGAGTCAACTTAAGGCCCTGCCTCTGATCTACATAGTCAGTGGAGACAGCCGCCCATACAAATATTAACTCTCAATTACTACGGGAGAGGCTGGCTTTAGGAATACCTTAGGTAAACCACAGGAAAACCTTAGGTAAATGAAAAGAATAGTTGGAAAGAAATTTAAAAAAGAAGAAAAAAATGAAAGGGAAAGAAGATTTGGGGCCCGTAACCCAGTTCACAGTTACTTCACACTCAAATGCATCGATTCACCAATTCAACTCTCCTGAACTCCTCTACTTTTCCGTGAAAAGTCACGGGCCCAAGTCTTCTTTCCCTTTCATTTTTTTCTTCTTTTTGAAATTTATTTTCCAACTATTCTTTTCATTGACCAAAGGGTTTTTCCCTTTTTAACTTGCTGTTACTCACATTGCATAACTCTAAGGATTTTTGTTGAGGACGGATTTTAGTGAAGCCTTCATTGGAGCGGGTATGCAAATTTGGATGCAGCAAATAATTTATGTCTGGTTTTAAGTAGAAAAAAAACCCCAGACTTGGCGTTCTTACATTTTAAATGTGGGTACCTTGGAGACCCAAAAATAATTGTTGAGTGAGCTGCACTAAAACATACCCAACAGGTGGAGACCTTGAAGTCAGGTCAGAGACTCTTCATAACTTTTGCCCAAGCACCAGGTAGTGTGGACCAAACTCTAACAATGAAATCTTATGGATGTAAACCCTTGAGACGTAAGATTTGATGTACCTACTTACCTGAGTTTCATGGACAGCAAAGGTTCAACCTCTCTGCCTCTCTCTATGCTGATTCAATGGGAAGAAAAAACGACCAATAAATAGCTTGGTCATTTGTCTTACCCTCTTAGAACAATAAGGATTGACAAACAAATGCTGAGGGGAGAGTGCCTGGCAAAAAACTTATAATCTAGGTATAGGTAAATATTATTGTTTGTGGACATATAAAATTTCTTTGCGTTGAACATTTCTCCGAGTGTAAGCAAATGTCTGCGCATAACGCCTAAGAGTTGTCAAACGCCAAACAATTTGAAAATACCTCTACTCAGTGGCGTCGCGTGGTAGGTATCTAGCAATGCTGCATTTCATTCATTTAAATCCATGCAAAATATCACTTAGAGAGAGTGCACCATGCAAGTCCTATAGTTCAACCTCTTCAATACATCTGAATGGATAAAACGCAACGTTGCCAGATTGCAGACAACCACACTGCCTCTACTTATTTTAAAGGGGGGAAATCACCACTTGCAATTAAATAAAATAAACTCATAAGTTAAATTTAAATTGCAGTTTGAGGAAAATGCCTCAGATGTAACAAAAGTTTCTGTTTCAAATACCAATCTTTGGTAAGTAGGGTGATTGACAAGGCGTACTAGCTAACGCAAATATTTTGACCTCTAAGAATACAAACGAAGCGCATAATGTTGCTTTGACTCCCTGAGAATTTCCAACATATCTCCAAAGTTAAAACTTTTTTGTCTGGTAATATGCACACAAATGAACTCAGTCTCTGGACTTACTTAGGCAGACCAAATTATACTTATGTGCGAGTTGCACTTAAATACTTAAAAGTTACCTAGGGTGAGAGCCACAGAGGATGCTAGAAATACTTGCTGCCTGCAGATTGCCTGTGGAGTTGTTTTCCCTAGTTCTTACAGCGGTGGCTAAGGCTCCAGAGCTTTCAGCATCAAATGATTCCACTGAGTGAGACTTTAGAGGAATCTTACAATTGATTACAAGTGATTATCAATTTTCAAACTAACTGATGAACTGAAAAGCAGGTTTCCTGGTAACTATCAAATTAACACGTGTTATTTTTAAGAAAACTTACTTGCGACAAACTTTGTTTACCGTCTCTGGGGTCTGATTACTTTTCAGCGGGCTGATTATAAACAATTGTATATAATGCTATTCAGTCAATGATCACATACATGTTAATCTTCTGGGTGGTGTTATTGCGTTAGGTTTCATTCCGATAGAAACCTTCCATCTCATTGAAAACCCCTTCCATCTCGATTGAAACCCTTTCTCTGCAGAAATTCACCAATGACTCCTGAGCTATCCGAGAATTTCCGCAGAGGTGGGATGGTTTCTATACGGATTAAACCTATCGGAATGATACCACCCATGAGATAACACGTACTTGATTGATCATCGACTCAATGGCGTTTCGATACAATCATTTATAATCAGCCTGCTGAGGGATTATGTCACGGCGAATGAAATTTCTTAACTTACTTGCGTTTTTTCTGAAGTAGCATAAGCTTGAAGCAAATTGCTCACGGATGTAATACAATGAATAGTTTAAAATTGATAAGCGCTTGGACTAGAAAGACACAATAAATAATAAACAGTCCCCAAACAGTATCTAGCAGGATGTCATTCAAAGAATAACACGTTGAAAGCACTGCACACTTGGCCTACCTAGTTATGACCCCTCAACTACCTTGGTACCTATGTCTCGCTGTGCTTTAAATTTAATGACTCCTTCGACACTTTCATGAGTGATAAAACTGCAATGGGTACCCTATAATTCATAAGGCAAGAGGTGAGACTGTCAAAAATAATAATAATAATACCTGAGTATTAATTGTCGTGGCCGGAGTGAGCGGAAAATGTAAACGATCAATCAGACATTTTATTTTCTGGAACAATCTGTTTCTAACTCTCACAAGGCAAAACGAGGATGGATTGAAGTTACCCAGAGAGGAGTATAACTCTGAAAAGGAAAATTTTTGGGCTCCGCTAACCGACAGGTTTCGTTCGAAGAGAGGGTGACTAGTCAGAAGATCAAAACATACACTCAGTCAATAGACTTCAGCAATGTTTCGGCGAATCAAAACAAGAGTGAAAATTTAACGTTTATTTTCTTCGAAAGAATGGAAGAACAGAAATAGACTTAACATCTGTGAGACATGCCCGACAAAATGATGATTGCGAGTTTGAGAGGATGAGAGCTGCAAGCTGCAATAAAAAGTACATAAGTAAATAACCTAACTTTACCTAACAATCGTTGCAACTTGCAAACAACAAACCAAGTCCTACCCGCCATCTTTGAAATTTGCGATCTGGCTTTTTTCAACCTGACATCCGTTTTTTACCGATAACTTTCTTATTTGGCAATGAAATCGAGCCTACTTGGCAAAAGCACGTTCCTTGAATTTCAAGGATTGCATCCGTACCAACGATTCTTAATTACAAGCCATGGTCATTGCTGTAGCCTTGGCTAAAGAATGGTCTTAAAAACAGCAAATTTCGACGGTTATTTCGTTTTATCTCCCCTTTAAAACTTATCGAAATAGATTTTCCTTCAAAAACGAGCATCCTGACGACAAGCCGGTTCTTTTGGTACCAAGCATTTAATGTTTCGTGCAGTAGTTGCCTGGATATTGATGTCAGAATGTGGAGTACCGCGAGATGCCATTCTGGAGCGATTTACCCTAATAAATAAGGGTTTTTGGACGATTTCTCTTCCAAATCTAACTAATAAGAAAATTCCTTCGTACACGCACTGCTTCATGACATGCGAATTTCCCAATATATACAACACTTGAGGGTTTTGTTCTACGGGTTTTCTCGGAAACCGTGACAGACCGGCCGAATTTCCATGAAATGCCATGAAATGAGCTGATGCGTGTATAAAAAGTGTTCACGGTGCTCTCCCAGGTTGCGTTTTCTGACTTGGCCTGGGCGGCTACCGCCACTTCTGAGTACTTTTTTAGTAGTCCTTGTTTACGGTGGCCTTTTTACGCAGAGTTTTAACGTAGACATTTTACTGTTTCTTAAAAAAATGGCATTTTTTCATTTGACTTTTAGCTGTCAGTGTTGCCCAGAGATTACAAGCCTAAGAGAAAGGCTTCCTGTCTCCGCCGTGTTAAAAAAAACCCTGGCCGGCTCCGTAAAAAACCCTGCAGAATGGCCGTGATACAACGTGCAGTACGCTGGTGCCGTAAACTTGTTGTTATTCAGTTGTTGGAAATGAGGTTAGATTCTCTGCAGCATCTAAATGTTTTTCATTTAATGGCCGATGGGGTGATTAAAGTGACTTAGATTTTCAGATTCACGTACAATATATACTCGAGCTCATTAAACTTTCCCAAAAACTTTATTAATCTTATTAATTTAGTTAGTGGCGTTGCTGTCAAATCTCATTCAAACAACAACAGTAGTAACAATGTTTACGGTCACCAGCGTACGCCACATTGCATACTTCGTAGGAGTCGAACAACACTTTTGAATCGTTTTGGCATATCTCTTAGGCTTGTAATCTCTGGTGTTGCCAGATCGAGGGTAAAAAGCCGTATCATCCCCCATTTAAATAAATGTAAAACGTGCGGCTTTTTCTACCCAATCTGGCAACACTGTTAGCTGTAGACCTCCTGACCTTGAACCTGAATGACTGATGATCTCGATTCTTCCAATATTTACGAGGTATCAAATTATAGAGAAAGTATTTCCATCAATTTACAATGATTATTTATCAAGAAACGATCCCTTGAGAGCAGAGTGTGAATTCGGAGCCCATTAAAATGCGAATCGAATCCTATAAGCAAAGCAAAGTGAGCTGAGATGCTTCTCAATTTCAGCAATTAAATAAAATATTAAAACAAGGAAACAAACAATCAATAAACGGATGCTCGCTGCTCTGAAAAATCTCGCAACAAAAAGTATTCAAATCCTCGAGCAAGTTAATTTTAACTCACCTTCCAGAACCTCCAAGCATCTAGAAGATAACTATTCCTACACGCCGGCTCTGTTTTTGCCTATACAACAAATTGAAGGCACTCAGTTTGCGTTATATTACATTAGTCCAGGCAACCGGGGATTTTAACGAGCAAGTATTGGATAATTATTCTGAGAGTAGATTCTTATGCATTTTGGGTCGCTAAATGCAAATCTGAACTTTGAGTACAAATCAGAGGGGCGGAAAGGCCACCATTTTCCATAATGGCGGTCAAAATTACATTTTGTTGGCTGATTAAGGAGTACTGATACGAGCTCAACGACCATCGATTGGGCGTTGGTTTTAGGCCTTCATGGACGTGAGCGGGAGTCAACGACATCGAAGGCTCCACACACAAGAGTCGATGAGTAGAGAAATGTATGGAAGCAGACAGGAATGCCGGCAAATCCGCTTGTTCACCTCTGCACTGGTCCACTGTCGAACTTAACCTTCAAATGCGTTAACGCGATCGACTCCTCTCAAATGCATAAAGCGTCATATTGGTACTGCCGATACAATGTTTCCATCAAGGGACTCTCGTCTGTCTTAAAATAAAATCTGAAGCTGACGACGAGTATACAGTGATACGCGACGGTTCAGACGGCCGGCTAAGTCGAATATTTCAAATGGAGTCCCCGTTTTTATACTGCATATTCAAAAAGAGCTTGAAATTTTCAGCCTTTTAACGTATCCAAAATTCGATGAATTTTTCGTGTTCAATATATTGAAGTTCTAAATTTGATATACACTGATTTTCTGAAAATCACAGCTCCTTTTAAAATGATTCAAATTTAAAAAACGTTGAGTGCGAAATTTTCTTCTAAACAAGCGTTTTAAGAGGAAAAATACGTTCTCAAAAATTTGTCAGCGAAATAATTTGTTGACGGTCAAAAATTTTCAATTTTTCAAAACTTTTTGGAAAGCTAATTATTTTCGAAAAACGGTCAAAATTGTGAAAAGCTGGATTAGAAGACGTACGTCTCTACCGCCCTCAGCTTAGTCACGCTTGTCCACACTTCTCCACGCTTTTTCACATATCGTCACGCACTCACGCTTCGTCACGCTTCATCACGCTTCGTCACGCTTATAGTCACGCTTCGTCACGCTTATAGTCACGCTTATAGTCACGCTTTGTCACCTGTCGTCACCCTTAGTCACGCATCATCACGCTTCGCCACGCTTAGCGTGACTAAGCGTGACTAAACGTTGAGAAAGGTGACGAAGCGAAAAAGAGGGCTCAAAAGCGCTCAGAGCACTGCGTAATAAATTGAAGCAGTGAGTGAAGCAATAATGTCCAACTGCTAGTTACTAACGGAGTTACGGGGATGGAGAAATTGGTAATTGGTGAATCATAGACCAGAGCCAAACTCTGTCTGAAACTGATGAATCTGAAAGTGAACGTGAAAATGAGGGGAAAAGCCCCGAAACCAGCTTAGACACCCCCCTCCGCCTATCCATCCATCTGGAAAGTACGGACCCCTCTCAGGCCCTGAGCCGGGCCTCTCAGGGACTCAAAAGAATGAAAACAGTGTGAACAGAGTGAAGACGAAGATAAAAAAGAACGAATGTACTTACACTGAACAATGGAGTGAATTAGGCGTAGATTGAAATTTTTTTGATGCTGGTTATACCACATTGAATTCCATCATTGGCCTAATTGTTTACTTCTCCGTTAAATCGATTGTTAAGACTGTCCATGCGAGTGACGCTATTGGTCTAGAACAATGAGCTATAACTTTAGAGTGGCACATCAAGGAACGTTCCGCTGGTTCATTGTTGTCACCTAGGGCGCCGCCATCTTGCCGTAAAAATCGATTTTGAGGTTAAGTTTTGTAGGTTGTTTCCGGTCGTTTCGTAAACAAACTCGGGCATCGCCGGAAACAACCTACAAAACTTAACCTGAAACCTTGGAATCTACCGTCCAAATTCCCGCCAAATTCCGAACGACCTACAAAATTTAACCTCAAACCTTGGAATCTGCCGTCCAAATTCCGCTTTTTCCCGGGATTCCTTCTACCCTGTGTGGCACAAGGTGGACCAGCCCGCTGCCACTTTAAAGTTATAGCTCATTGGTCTAGAATCGTAAGACTTGCCTGTTGATATGGTAACTATAGTTTTTTCAATTTTTAACACACGGAAAAAAAAAGATTAGTGAAAATAACCATACCTGATTTTGGCACCTGCTAGATGTTATGGAAAACTTGACCAGAATGGTACATTTACCGAAACTTTGAGTAAATTCGACATGCAATCAGTTAACATCACCTAGTACCTAGTTAAAAGATAGAATACTTCTGGTTAACATTACCATAACATCTAGCAGGTGCCAAAATCAGGTATCCGTATGGTTATTTTCACCGTAGTTTTTTTTCCGTGCAGCTACCCATGAGAAGCCTTCATAAAACTAGCTATAGCAAACGGGAAACTTAAGTATGGTTACCATATCCACGGAAAATTCTCACAATCTTCGACCAAATCCGTCACTCAGAGACAGCCTTAACTATTGGTTTAACTAAAAGAAAAACAATCAAACCGCTGGAGGGAATTCCAGGCGTAACAAAAGTGTGCAAGCATACTTCGGTTGTGTTAGTAGTTTTGCAACTGTTTGTGTTAGTTTCTAATAAAATGTTTGGAGGGAAACTGTTGCATCCATGAACGTATTCTTGATCCTGGCTGTAACTCGTGAGCACTGAATCACTATTAGACGCCAAGCAACAGGTTTGCTACAGCGGGGACTGAGCTGAGCACACGTAAGTAACGCGATCCTGTCCGACCACCCGTCGACCCATCGTACATCAGTTCACGCGCAAGGGATTAATCGCATTTACACCCTTTCTTAGCGTATATTGTATTGAAGAACTAAGCTTTTAACCCATTCGCTCCATAGTCAGTGGCGTCGTTAGGGGATTTTTTAGGGGGGGGGGACCAAAATTTTGGGTGTCACCCCCTTACCCATATTATAAAGGTAATTCAGAGTGGCAATTTCCACTGCCCCCTCCCCCTATCTTCCTCTACTCCACCCCTTCCCCGCCCCATCCTCGCACATAAAAAGATATGCATTTAAAATCCAAATTCATTGACATTAGTTGAAAGTAAATTTACTGCACTTGCGTAATTCAAATAATAATTATAATAATGAGAACGTTTGTTGACTTTGAGAAAAGTAATGAAGTATTGGTGCAGCCAGAAATTGTTTCGGTGGGAAAGGAAGGTTTGAGTGAAGGACCTACTTTTCATTAACCTGGAGGGTCTGGGGGGGAAAATTTTTTAAACTTTGATCCCTTGAAGAGCTAGTTTTAATGGGTTTTCTGGGTATTATTTGAGAGAGAACCGAGAAAAAATGTATGGAGTGGAGTTAAATTTTTACTAGATTTGAACTTTGAAAAGAAAAAGAATGATGATAAAATGAATATATTTCAAAAAATCTTGGACCAACCTTTTTTTTTTTTTTTTTAAAGGGGTTGGTTTTTTCTCCATCTTGATGATATTCATTTTATAACTTTTCTTTTCTAATTATTTAGAATGGATCTCTTGATCATAGTCCAGTTGGATGTCACCCCCGGGAGTCACCTAATCCAACCTAATCTACAATATGCAAGCACCTGAAAACTGGTAGCATCCGCAGCGAACTGTCTTTCCTTCCTACCTCCAACCCCCTTACCTTACACTACCTTCTTTTCTTCCTTCCCTTCGTTTTCTTCCTCTTTTTTCTTCTTTTTCCTTTTCCCCCCCTTTTCTTTCCTCTTTTTTTCTTTTCTTTTCCCCTCTTTTTTTTCCTCCACCCCGTCGGGTGTCACCCCAAAAATGGTGGCACCCGGGGCCCTGGCCTCCCGCCCCCGCCCCCTAGCGACGTCTCTGTCCATAGTCCAAAAATAGGGCGTTCTGTTAACTCGGGTTCTTGAAGTTGAAAGAATATTGACATGCAAATGAATTTATGGTAGATAAAGTAATTTGATTTACTTGTAAAGGTCCAAGATTTGTAAAGCTGCTCTTTCAAACTCAGCAGCGAAGTCGTATCCATCAATCTGACAACTGTGTATTACTACCATTTGAATGCATGAGGGATAATCGATTTGTAAAAGGGCCATGACCCCCTGAAGAATCGATTGTTTCTGATACGTTTAAAGGGGATGAATTCATGGTTGTCAAATCGCTGCATCCGCCCACTGGAAGGGTTAACTGGACCTTCAGAGACATCGCGTTTGAAGAATGTTCGGAAAGATTCTGACATGTCTCTTGGCTACTCCAAAAATATTTTATTATTTTCGCACTGATAACCATGCATTTTTTCTGCTGTTCAAAATAAATGTTAGGAAAGCATTTTTCTTAGTTTTTCAATATTAAAATTCCTTGTATTGTTAACAATTTCCTCGGTAAAACCCTGCAGTTTCGTTAAAGTTTTCTGTGAAAATAATGCAAAATGATGATATAGTCTCAAAATTAGTTCAACATGGCAAAATGACTTATCATATTCGTCTCGTGAAGTCTTCATTTAAGTTGTTTGCTTTTTTTTGCACTCTCCAGTCATGAATATATATACAAACTTTAACAGCAGATCCTTGATTTGGATTGTAATTCTTGGGAGCCTTAAAGGTGGTCTTCAACGACCCCACGGCTGTTTTTTTTTTTTTTTTTTTTTTTTTTTTTTTTTTGTTGCTTGTAACTCATTTTTTGTCATTTTATAATTAAATTTTTGGACTACATGAAACTCGAGGTACTGATGAAGCCGTCATTTGCGCTAATTCTCACGTTTTTGGGACAATATAATTGGAGAATTTAGAGGTCGTTTCAGAAGAGTTCACCGATTACAGCTCTTTCTACGCTTGCCTGGTGGGGAGTAGTTCTGCGCAGGTTGTCGTGACCAAAATCTACGCAAATGAGGTACTTACATTCAATGTTTCTACTGTTTCCTTTGACGGCAACTTGCGCAGAAGTCTAAATTGCACCCATCTACGCATGTGCTCGAAAAGCTGTGAACGGCAAACTCTTTTGAAACGATTTATATTGGGATTTTTAGTCTTTGCTATGTCTTTTATAATTTTAGGTGATGGGTGGATAAGAACCAGGGGCCAAATAGAGTAGGAGACAGACGGTCCTCGCCGCCGTATTATTTTTAAGTCGCGTAGTTGATTGATGAAGACACAACTTAAGCCCGATTTTACATTACATGGAGGACTGTCCCGTACTCTATTTGGGCACAGTACAGTAAATAATTGTTAGGATCAATGGTTCAACCCTTTTTGTATTAATACCATGGAACAGAAATAATTAGCATTAGCCCTGATTAAATCGGTGAATGTACGATAAATTGTAAATTTAAATGAAATTGGTAGTGATTTCCGTTGAAAATGATGTAGTTTCCATGGAAAAATACTCGGGTTACGTGGAAATCTATTTCCATAGAAAATTGTTCATGGACATTTTTACCAGGGAAGCAAAAGACTTTTTGTCTGCAATGTAATTTCTTCGTAAAATAGCCATAGATATCCAAAATTTTGTAATATATATGATGAAAAGTTGTCTGAAAACATTCGGCAGGATGTACTCATTTATACTCATATGAAGTTAGAAAAAAAAAAAAAACTGACACCAACAACAACATTTATAAGTCACTTACAAGACAAGAACTATAAGTGTAAAAAATCCTTCGGGATATTTTTCGACCCCTCCCTCTCCTTGTAGCCATACCTATATAGGTCAAATGCCTTCGGCTTACAAAGGGTTAACACTTCGAGTGACGAGGAGTTAAAATCCGAGTTGTATGTCCTACGCCCATTACCATGCGGAATACATTGACTTGATTTAACTTCACGATTAACTCGACTTCTATGATAGAGAGTGGGAAATTCGAGGATTGTGATTAGTGTAATCCATAGCGAAAGGATGACAACGTATATAGGTGTGAAATACACGCGCGCAAGAATTCATTCCCTCCTGGAATCCTAGTAATCTGTGCCACGAGTCACCTTAAAATAATTAGAAAATATTCGTAGAATCAAATCTTTGATTTATAGCGATCATTAGTTTGATATTTTCGAAGTCACTGTGATTTGAAGCTAAGGCTGATCTTCTCCAGGGAAAAACTCCATAATGGGTCTGTTGCACACTTCGGCTACAGCGTTTTAAAGTATCAATTCCTGTGTAAAAAGCCGAGAAAATAACAATGGCAGCATCAGAAAACACTAAAATTCAGTAATAAACTCACAAATTGCGAAAAACACTAGACACTATTCACCCCTGTATCTTTCCACCACGTGCACGATATTTCGCGAAATTAGCGCGGCACATTCAAATAATCACGGCCGAATGTCATCACAGCTGACTTCGTAAACAAATAAACAGTAAACACTGACGGCGTCTGCTCGGATTCTTACGTTTCAATATCCTCAGTTCCTCACAAAAGGTTGTGAAAGGTACGGAAACCGATATTTGTTTCGAAAACTTATCAAAATGAAACAATCACACACAGGAGTTCCAAGGATGATTCCAACTTCGATCATCATGCTTGGAACTCCTGTGTGTGTTATTGTTTCATTTTGATAAGTTTTCGATACAAATATCAGTTTCCGTACCTTTCACAACCTTTTGTGAGGAATTGAGGATATTGAAACGTAAGAATCCGAGCAGACGCCGTCAGTGTTTACTGTTTATTTGTTTACGAAGTCAGCTGTGATGACATTCGGCCGTGATTATTTGAATGTGCCGCGCTAATTTCGCGAAATATCGTGCAAGTGATGGAAAGATACAGGGGTGAATAGTGTCTAGTGTTTTTCGCAATTTGTGAGTTTATTACTGAATTTTAGTGTTTTCTGATGCTGTCATTGTTATTTTCTCGGCTTTTTACAAAGGAAATGATACTTTAAAACGTTGTAGCCGAAGTGTGCAACAGACCCATTCGAAGAAATGTAATGCTTTTCTGTCTCTACTCGTTATCTCAAAGGTTTCAGTGACAAACTATAGGCTGGTTAACTATTAATTAGCTCTCTAATTCGAAATGACGACACCGGACGCATAAATCACAGGCGTGTTTTTCCTTTATAAAAATAAATATAAGCAATGGGTCTGTTGCAAACTTTTGCTTCAACGATTAAGAGTGTTTAATTGAATGTAAAATCGCCTGAAAAGTCCATTGGTGGCATAAGAAAGTCATAAAATGCAATAATAAACTCACAAGAGGCGTTTAATGTAATCCAAGATGGCGGAGAAATATCGAGCAATTTGTATGCATTCACTATTTCTATGCAAACACTTGCACTTTCGCCAGGAAACCAATTCCTACTGGATTAATTACAATTTTTGTTTTACAGTTAAAAAATCTGAGGTGAACAAACCAGAATCAAGTCGTTCGTACTGCAACCTCTCAATAGAGGTTTTAGTAATGGCGACTGCCGGTGATGAGCGTTCCAAACAAAGACAGTTTGTCTCTCTTGCTCTCACATGACCCCCATGTACTACCATCTCACTCTAATTTCAAAAATCGTATTTAGAGACTTATTTTGTGAAATTTGATGGCAGAAATGAATTCTTCGAGGCATTTTAACGAGATTTTGAGCATTTAATATGTCGTAAAACAAGGCCCTGTATACGAATTTCGAAATTAGAATGACTTCGCCAAAACGCAAACTGTGACGAAAACAACTCAAATCGCCAACTTAAAAATGAAAAAATCTGTAACCATATTCTTGGTTCGTTAGTAAGTAGTATTCTTGGATGAATCACGTATATCTACATTTAAAGTAAACAACACATTTACAACAGGAAACCAATTATTTACTTAACTCAGTAATATTTGAAAGTGTATAATTGATAAGAAAAGTATAACCACCGTCTCAACTTATCAATAATAACCCTAATCATTTAGTTTCTTTATAAATTCTCAAACCTAGCTCAAATTTGCTGGATTATATTCGAAGTATCGAATCAATGCACCGATCTCATCAAGTCATCACTCGACGTTGATTGTACTATTCTGTAAATCTGCGTATGAAACATATGATAAGTATCGAAGCTCTATACATCGCGAAGCGATACAGCAACCTCGTCAAGCCATCATCAATCGAAGACTGTACAGTGCTGCCGTATTTAACAAAAAACATACACATTTTTCATTAAGTCTGAAGTTCATGTATATTTCTCAACACAGCTAGCAGCACTGTGACTGTCCCATTGTGTATATCTATGTAAATAATGAATAAAAAGTCCAAGCTATACTATACATCGATATCATGAAGTCGCTATTACCTACAATGCGTCTACCCTAACGGTTCCTTCCGCGAGTAAAACATATGATGAAGATCGCCATGGTATTGAAAAAAAAACAATTGTCAGAGTATCACGTTTCTCGCTCACACGCGTACAAAATCGTATGCTCGCACGCACGTATGCACTTAAAAAAGGACGACAAAATCTCGCTTCTCTCTCACACCCTTGCAAAACGAACTGATTCGCATCCTCTTCGCACTCGCACTACTTTTTGAGCGAAAAGTTTTTAGAATTTTAAAAAGGGACGCGGGGCCCGCACGGAAAAATTTATATTTTTCCCGAAGCATTGGAGCCGAGCCCGACCGATCGGTACCAGCCCCCTCCCGAACGGTGAAACGGTTTTCCGGGAACTTAGCTATATTCTTACAAATACAATATAGGATATAATATAGGGTATATAATATAGGATATGTATTTATACTAAAGGCATGTTTCTGCCCAAAGACATTGCACAAGAAGACTGGCCCCTAGCGGCGAGATTTGAAGCCGGTTACTGTCATAGGCAGGGCTTCCCCGTTCGGGGGTATGAACTAAATTAACTTTGCGGCTTATGGAGCCGAGACATAAAACTGTTTCAAAAGAATGTTAATTACTTTTAGTTTTCAAAAGTACTCAGATATCATATGCAGCCTATGTCAAAGTTGAAATTGATGACCTTAAACGCAAGTTTCGGTCAATTTATCCGCAAGATATTTATGATAGAAAGTACGGCAGATGGGTTATGGGTGCTAAAGTAAACAATGACCGACCGATCGTTAACTTCGATTATTAAAGAACGGGCGCCTTAAATTGATCCAAATTTTCAGTTTAAATGTATGTTATACTACACTATGTAACATATGTGAGACTCGACATTGTTATTCGCTAAAATGATTGACTAAAATAGGTTTGAAGGGCGAGGCACCATAAGAGCTAATGTTAAATTGGTTCATACCCCAGCGTGGGAAGGTGCCCTGCCCATCAGCCCGTGCCAAGACCAGCTTCACGTTTCCTCCGAGCAAAGAGATAGCAGGGGCCAGTCTTCTTCTATAATGTCTTTGGTTTCTGCCACAGAAACGTGTTTACAGCAGTTAAGGCACAAGTTGCCCAGTAACAAAACGCTAGAATAAGTAGTAGTTATGATATTTATATCAACTCCTAGTTAATTAGTAATAAGAATACACGGAAAAAAAACTTCGGTGAAAGTAACCATACGGATACCTGATTTTGGCACCTGCTAGATGTTATGGTAATTTTAACCAGAAGTATACTATGTTTGACTAGGTACTGGGGTGATGTTACCTAATTGCATGTCGAATTTACTTAAAGTATCGGTAAATGTACCATACTTCTAGTCAAGTTTACCTTAACATCTAGCAGGTGCCAAAATCAGGTATCCGTATGGTTATTTTCAATAATCTTTTTTTCCGTGTATGGATTAATTTGTTTAAGACAAAGTAGCCATCAATAGAAAGGTTAAGAGAGAGAAAAAAAAACTTCCTGAACGATTTTAAGAGGTCTCTGCGCCGAAAATCAGGTAAAATTAAATAAATGGCTGTTCTCTTCTTCACTCAGATACTAATGCGTGTAAATTTTATACAAAGACGAACACTAAACTCCCAATCTCCAACGGAGCAGCCTGGTATGAGTAGAGACGGTATTGGTTGAAGCCGTAACACTGTGAGACGATAGGAAGAGAGGAGAGAGGAGAGCGGAAAAAGCAAGCGAGCGACGACTCACTGCAGGCGATAGAGGAGAGCCGGGAAAAGAGGGAGTGGTCGCGGGAGAGTTGGAAATGCGACCGCCGTTGCAGAGCTGTGTTGAGTCTTGCATTATAGATATGCGAAGGGGCGCGGGACGGTCGTGGGGGTGGGGGATGCTAGAGAGCTAGAGCCTGCAAACTGCACGCTCAAGATTGCAAACGACGAGTCGGTGAGTGACGCGAACCGCAATGTTGCCAGATCGAGGGTAAGAATCCGCATCGCCTTCCATTTGAATCAATGTAAAACGTACGGCTTTTTCACCCCCAATATGGCAACACTGCACGAACGAGTATACGAGCGAGACGGTGAGGTGGTGGCAGCGGCGGCGGGGAGGGGAGGGGAGGGGCGCGCGGCGATATCATTCGTCAGCCACCCTGCTGGAGTTTGCGACAGCGCTGTTGCTGTTGCTGTGATGGCGGGAATCGGGAGTGTGCGGTTGGTTTCGCTGTCGCTCAATTGTATGGGACTCGCCGGATTTCTGGGTCGAAAAATTATAATGGGGCTATTTATGCAAACTTCGCTAGTACGACCGCCGCCGAGCCGAGCCGCCGCTGTTGCTGTTGGAGAGCTGCCGTTTTGTGAAGGTATATTTAATGACTTTTTTTTTTGATTCACCGATGATTCCATCGGTTGAGAAAATATTACAGAGTTCAGTTCCAGTTTATGACTTGAATGCTAGAAAATACCGTGATATGTAATCTATTTAAAAAAAAAAAAAAAAAAAAAAAAAAATTACTCTCAGAATCGGGCTTAATGGCAGAGAGACGCAGGCACAGAATAATACAATCAGAAGGAAAACTCGCATAGGAGCCAATGGAAACAAGATTTGGAATTTACTGGCACAAACTGGCAACTGTGCCTACTCACTTCTCAAGATGGCGGACATGCTTTTTCAGGCTATACAACCAATCACAACTCGGCCAGTTGCCGAAGATCTGCCGAAGATTGCCGAAGATGCTCACTTTCGAACATGGCGGCCCGAAATAAAGAATGTTTCAAAATGAATTAGAGTTTCCGTTCTGATTAGAGTATTCTGTGACGCAGGTATCATGGGAGATAGATTCCTATCTAAATTGAGACATATCTCTGTTCCATAAGGAAATAGTGACATAATAGACAGGAATCTCCTATGATACCTGCGTTGAACGGCCATTACGATCTTGCCGTTTTAGCAGTTATGTGAGTTTATTTCTACTTTTTAGACTCTCTTAGTGTGATTTTCATGATTTTCGCTGGTTTTTACATCGGATTGGACTATTCATTTGCTTTCAGCAAGTTTGTAAGAGCCCCGGTATTAAAATATCCGCAAGCTTTTTAGTCAGTAATGACGCCACCGATCAATCGTTTTGGATCCTCAAAAAGTGGCAAAAAATCAGAAAGTAAATTTAACATTTCTCATTGATTCATGGGCGGATCCAGCAATATCTGGCAACTGTGCATTATTTCCATTTGAATGTATGATAAACAATCGATTCTTGAACGGGCTATGGCCCCGTGACTAATCGATTATTTGCCATGCAATCAAATGGGACGAATACACTGTTGCCAGATTGCTGGATCCGCCTATGCATTAATTGACCATTTATAAACTGTCAAGACCAATTTTAATCACAGAAAACAATTTAAACGAGTCATTTAAACCTAGAAATATTACTGGGACGTTTTAAGTTAACCTTGGAAGGTCGAAAACGATAAGTTTTGCTGATTTTTTTTTCATTGATTTTTGCCATTTTTTTCGGTCTCAGACAGGGCTGCCGTTTTGCGTATAATCAATGCTATTTTTCAATTCACCGATGATTCCACCGGTTGAGGAAAGATTACACAGCTCAGTTCAGTGCATGACTAATAAACTAAAATACTCGCATCCGTAATCTACTCTCAACCGGTGGAGTCGTCGACGACGTTAAAAAACTTGCGGATATTTTAATTAATCAACGGAGTTTCCACCGATTAAGGAAAGATTACAGATCAGAGTATTTTCGCGCATTACAGTCATACACTGAACTGAACTGTGTAATCTTTTCTCAACCGGTGGAATCATCGGTGAATAGAAAAATAGCATTGATTATACGCAAAAAGGGCAGCCCTGGTCTCAGACCGCAGTGCACCGGTCGAGAAAAAATTGCAGATCACAGAGTATTTTAGTGCTTTAAGAGTCATAAACTGAATTGAGCTGTGTAATCTTTTTTCAAGCTGTGAAATCATTGGTGAGTTGAAAAATGCTGTTAAATACAGCAACTCTGCGCTACCGGTGTAGTGTTGGACCGTCCGTGAAATTCGGAACACTGATTTTAATCTAAAATGACACAAACATAACGATCCGCGCGCTTAAAAATGACTAAGCAACATAAAGTTAACATTCACGCAAACTGAAGAAAAGCGAAAAAAAAAGTCACGTTCTGATGTCATTGCTATAGATATAACATGAGCAAGGGCGTCGCGTGCAATCTGGCAAGAACGTTTTCACTAAATTTATATCTGTCTGAAAATACAACAATCTCAATTTTCAGGTGATTTCAATGGAAGCAGTTGTAAGGGTGTGAATTTTGGTGTTCCTTGAGTAAGCAAAAGAAAAGTGCTTGGTAAGCTGCAATCAAGGATTCTTTCGCAGTTTCTAAAACTACTGCTTTCACAGTGTCAGACATGCGATTTCAGCCGAAAATAGGTTGTTATAAATGGGAATTCCGCGTTATAACTTCACAGCTTACATGATTTCTTGCAACTTTACTCGAATGTATCTTTGAGAATTCTGAAACAAATCGTTTGTTCTGAGCTCCTAAATTTTTTTTTTTCTTTCTTTTTTGGTTTATGTTTAAAAACACCTAATTTTACACCTTTGAAACTGCCTCTTATTTGCGGCTTCAAAAAATCGACACGTTTGCCTAAGTTCAAATGGCAGTTAATCATAGTTGCCAAACTGCAGAAGCAACTGCTATATTGATGACCCAGCCGCAATTTCAAAAGATTCCTTTTTTGATGGTTGATTCGGTAAGGTACGTAAATGTAAAATGTCGAGGAAAAATTTTCCAATATGGTCTCAATTCGATTTTGATCCGTTCATTACGTATTAATC
The DNA here is from genome assembly GCA_011764245.1 of Trialeurodes vaporariorum. Classification (NCBI taxonomy): domain Eukaryota; kingdom Metazoa; phylum Arthropoda; class Insecta; order Hemiptera; family Aleyrodidae; genus Trialeurodes; species Trialeurodes vaporariorum. The sequence continues at coordinate 17,366,619 of VMOF01000320.1, forward strand.
CGGGAGTTGATTAGTGATTACGGAGAATTGTATCGTAATCGAGTCGAGAATATGATCAACATCTGTTCGGAGCGTTGAAGAAATAAAAACCATCATTTTCAAGATCCTAAATCCGGTTTCGATTCGTTTCTCCGTAATCAGCATTCAGGATGAAGTGGTTTGGAAGAAAATTACAACCAAACAAAACAACAAACAAACAAACAAAAGAATAACGATGTATATGTTTGTCAAGTAGTTGCTTACCAAGTCTCTTTCCTCTGTGTACATTCAAGGATGCTACGCACGCAAGTAACACTTTGTGTGCTATCGCTGAATAACTTGTTGCATAGACAAACACAAGGTTCTCTTCATATAAGTTATTAGGATAGTCAAAATGGGAAAAATACTTAAAAATAGTCACCGAATTATGTTCGGTTCGTACTTGAATGTAAATTTTTCTGATTCCGTAAAAATTGAAACTTGGACGAATCCTAAGAATATTGCAATCTGCAGGGATTGGGAGCCGGAGCCGTGGTCAGATCTGAATTTTAGGTTATTTTCCTCGGCAGAAAACTGTGGGAATATGAAAATGAGTCACAATTTATCATTCAAATACTGAATCCAAAGGCTCTTGCACCAACAGAACTTGATTTCAAAGATTCGGTTTCAAGTTATTGCGTTGGGAGCTCTTTGGGCTCAGGAGCACGGCTCCCAAAAAGTGCTCCCTGAAGAGCTCCCAACGCAAATAACTTGAAACCGAATCTTTGAAATCAAGTTCTGTTGGTGCAAGAGCCTTTGGATTCAGTATTTGAATGATCAATTAACCCTTGTGAGCCTAAGGTATTTCGGTAACACAAAGGACTAAGGGGGGGGGGGTATTTTTGTACCCCAAGGATATTTTCATGCAGCACAGTCAGTATCAATAATTTTGAAACTTTAATGGATGGATTATGTACTTAGTACCCTAAGAGAGTAATTTATGTGAAATTTGAGTAAATTTTTGCTATGTTGCCAAATTTACACCTACTTTAAAAAAAAAATGTCAAAATAAAAAAAATGGAAAAAATGAAATGAGGTACCATATTATTTTTCCATTTTTGATCAATTTCCAATTTTTTTTTCAATGATCTGACTTAATATTCTTAATCTACATAAAATTTCCGTAAAATTCACTGTAATAGATGGTTCCAAACTTAAAACTGGCAGGACGAAGGGGGGTATATTTGTACCCCAACACTTTAAATTTCTATAATATCGACAAAAATTCATAAAAATTAATGAAATTTGGTAGACGTGTTCTAAGTATCCTAACTTAAAATGTCATGAAGTCCCAAAAAAATTTGAGCAGTTTTGACAAAATGGCGTCAAAAAAACTGGCCTGGGGTACAAATCTACCCCCCCCCCCCCTAAGGCTCACAAGGGTTAAGACTCATTTCAGTATTCCCACAGTTTTCTGCCGAGGAGAACATAAAATTCAGATCTGACCACCGCTCCGGCGTCGGCTCCCAATCCCTGCCAACCTGGCCACCTGAAAAACCGTGAAATATACGGTTTACAGGTTGCCTATGTTCAAGCTTTCCATTTTCACGGAATCAGAAAAACGATTATTTAAGTACGATCCGAACATAGTTCGGTGACGATTTTTAAGCATGTTGCCCTTTTTAGTAGCCCAATAACATATCCAAGTGAGAAAAACGAACTATATGTCCGGCTCTTATCTAATATTCGATAATGTAACTAAAATGGGACCTCTTCCTTGAAAAACACCAACCGACCCATTTAGAGGTGGAAAAATACGTCATTGAAATTCGAATAACCCGTACACACCTGTGGCGGCTCGTGATATTTAACAACCATTAAGTTTTCCATTTAAACGAAGGTAAAATAATCGATTCTTGCGGAGGCTGGCAGCCTCCGGGAGAATCGATTGTTTTACATTGGTTAAATAGGAGGAGGACACGGTTGCCAAATTTCACGAGCCGCTACTGGTACACACCACCGAAACCTAAAAATGTATGCCTTCATATGAGTGAGTTGAGCCATTTAAAATTTTTACCCAAACTTTTAGACCAATTTAACTTTTAACCATTTTTGGGGCCGAAAACCGGCCTTATTAGCGGTTGGAATCCCTCCTTTTTTAGCTTACTGTGCGCCCAGTGGCGAAGCCTGAAACAATGGTAACAAATTACTTCTACCATTTAATTTCACTAAAAAAGTCGAACGCTTCAGTCATCGGCGATGACTAAGCATTTCGACCTCTCTAATGTGTTTAAATGACGAAAAAGGGACGTTGCCAAATCGCACGCCTCGCCACTGTTTGCGCCGCCATTTCGCCGTTTCTCTTTTACGGAGTGGAGTTACTACATCAATGTTGCCAATTCGCTTGCTTCTCATGAACTTCCATGCAGAACACATAGACTTTCTTTCGTCAGCTTGATTCGCAGTTAAATAGAATTCAACGCCGGAGACTCGCATCGCGGTCATAGCAACAAAATATTACAGAGCTCTGTGTTGTGTATACACTGAAAATATCTTCTTGTCGATTTCGCACTTTCTCACTCTAACGAAGTTAGTAGATAATTAAGAAAGTATAGCGATGGCGCAGAGAATTTTAATGTATTTTGCTTCGATACTTATGTTCTCACGACAAAGTCAATCATGGTTTATACAAAGTAATGGCCCAGCTTATGATGTCGAATACTATCCAAAAGAACATTCTTCCACCGAAAGTCAATATTTCTCAATCCTTTATTTACCGAGTTTTATGCAAACAAATTCTGTGGCGTCTGTCTTTTCTGTCAGTCTATTTGTCCGTCGCGCCAGTGTGTATAGTGTATACTCACATAATTTTTCAGCCATTTATTTATCTGCATCCAGATTTTGCACTAATATGTGCTTCTATAGATTCCACAGACATTTTTTTTTTTTTTTTTTTTTGGTTTTTTGAAATGTTAGCTTTTATGTTAGTTATTACGGAAATTTTCAAGTTAGCTTAAAGGGAGGGTCTGGGGTTCTGTGGGTCTCCGATATAATTTTAACAGGGCGTGGGGTCTAAGGTTCTTCCCCAGCATATTGAAGGGGGTCATGGGGTCTCCCCTAGATTAAAAAGGTGCGCGAGCGTATTCGTAAGGTATTTCCTACAGTTTATTTTTTTTAACACCGGTGTGTGTGCAACGTTTTATGATGCATTTTAAAACCGCGAGTCATCTGGCAACGGTGAGCTGAATAGATCGATAGCTACATGGCCGGCTCTACTACTCCAGTGCTCGCTATACTCCAATGCTCGCTCCGTGAGTTTACGAATCCGCCAGTTCAACCTCACAACCCCCCCTCCCCCCCTCCCCCCCGCCCCTCTCCACCCCCTCTCCCCCCACAACCCCGTTGCGGTTTTTCATCGTTCCACCGTGGCCACTCTCTAGTCTATACCAGCCTAAATCGTACAACCACGCCGCACTATGGTGCCGAATGCAAATTTAACCCTTTCCACGCTGGAGACGTTTCTTTTTTCTTTTAGTTGCTTTGATAATTTTTTTATCAGTATTTTTTTTTTTTTAAATTATTTATTTATTTTTTATTTTGTTTTAGTTTTTTTATTTTATTTTAGTTTTTTTATTTTATTTTAAAATTTTGATTTTAGTTTAATTTTTTTTCTTATTGTAATTTTTTGTTTTATTTTAACTGCTACGTAATTTTTTCATTTTCTTTTAACTTTATTCTTTAATTTTTAATTTTATTTGTTTATTCATTTATTTTTTTATATATTTTTTATTTATTTTTATTTTATTTTACTTTTCTTTCCTTTGTTTTAAATGAATTTCTTTTATTTTATTTTAAATTATTTTATTTTTTTTACGTTGTTTTCATTTGTTTTATTTTATTTTAATTTGTTTTATGTTATTTTTTTTTTTTTTTTTTTTTTTTCAATTTTATTTTTTTTCCTGTGCTGACTTTTGTTGGATGGATTTGAAATTAGAGTGGAACTCAACTATTTTTCGTCGAATTTATCCGACATCGGAGCGGAAAAACTTTAACTACCATAAAGTCTAGTTTGTCTTGAAAACTGGTGGAAGATGTTGATAATGGGGTTTTTTAGGTCGCCGATCACGAATTTGCAGTCCGTTTTTCATTTCAAATCCAAGATGACGTCTATATCGTAAGTAACGAATTTTTACCAAAAAACAGGTGAGATGTGTTGTTTAAGGGGTTCTTTGAGCCACTGATCACGAATTTGAAGTCTTTTTTTCAAAATTTTCAAATCCAAGATATTGGCCGCTATACCAAACAACGTACCTTTCACCCGTTTTGAGGTCAAAATTCGTTGCTTACTTTATAGCCGCCATCTTTGATTGAAAAATTTTGATAAACGGACTTCAAATTCGTGATCAGCGGCCCAACGAACCGCTGGATCCACACCTTCCACCAGTTTTTAGGTCAAACTAGACTTAACGGGCATTCGGCACCATCAAATCTAAGCTTAGAACGCTTTGAAAAATCATAACTTTCAGATGCGGATGAGATTGGATGAGATATTTACTGAATCGATAGATAAGGGCGTGGAAAACAATTTTCTGGAGTCATTATAGCGTACAAATGCATACAAAAATGTGGGCAGTCCGTTAGTTTTGACCTTTCAGGAAATTTCACGTTAAATTAACGCTGATTTTGAGCACGAGCTGAAAACCTTAAAGAAAGGCTCATAGTAAAATTATTTTATGTAAAATGTTTGCATTATCTTTAAGGTTAATGACGTGGTCACAGAAATTGATTTGATCAACAACTGAAAAAGTTACAAGGAAATGAGTAAATCACTGTATTACACTAGCGTTCACAGGCCAAGATTCGGAGTTACGCGTATGTGCATACTGTAAGGGTTAGGTTTGTCAGGCCCTCACCAATGTGAGGGTTACGTTTGGAGACCCCTATCTATTAATGGTTTACTAGGTTGCATCCCTCCCAGTTATAATAATAATTATAATAATAATAATTGAGGTTTAAGATGTCGCGAGCTGAATATGTAGAAGTTCGCTGAATGTAGGTAGAAGATGGGAGGAATTGAGAAAACACTTGAACTCAGACTGAAACAGTGCAAATTTAGATATTTTTAATATTTCTTTCATGGAGTAACATTTTACAATTATGGCGTTACACAAATATTAACCCTCAAAATATTGTGTAACAATCTGGAGTCTAATTGGGGGGCGATATAAATTGTTAGGGGGCGAAATAAATTCATTTTCATACTTTAAATTTTGAATGTAAGTTTGATGCTTAAAGTTCATCATGCTACGATGCGTCATATTGCGCTATATGACTCATCATAACATGGCCTATAATCTTAGGAGATACTGCGACTATAACGCTCACATGGCTATCTACCTAATTTCACAAATGGAGTGCTGCGACTCAATTGCTCACAAATCCACTCATTTGTCCTTCGAGGGCAACCTCTGCTCACGTATGTCATACGCCTTTCGCTGCAGTTTGTCTAACTAAAATACCAAGTAATACATAGAGTCGGTGTTGGGACTGAGCTGCAACAGCGCCAACTAATTAAAGTCGGACTGCTATTTATGTCGCGCAGCTTATCAATACTTACTCGCCAATCAGCGGCAGCAGTTAAATGTGGTAGCTATGAATGTCGCGCCAAAATACTATAACACTTTGCGGCAACTCGGCGCTTAGCATTTAAGACTTTGCGGCCATAGATTATCGCGCAGGTGAACAGTACTTGAGCAGCAACAGCGGCAGCAAGTAACTGTGATAGCTATGTCGATTGGAGGAATTACCGATAAGATGCGGCAACACAGCGTCTTGCATTTAAGGCTGTGTAGCTATGGAACGTCGCGCAGGTGATAAGTGTTTGGACGATAATAGCGCCAGTAATTAAGAGAGGACAGCCAAACTAGCGCTATGGTATTAGCACGGTGCGGCAACACGGCGCTTAGCATTTAAGACTTTGCCGCCATGGTTGCGCAGGTGAGTAATACGTAACCAGCATGAGCGCCAGCATTTAATTCCGGACGGCTTAGTCGCGCTGGTATTAACGAAGTGCGGCAACGTGGCGCTTAGCATTTAAGACTTTGCAGCCATTTGTCGCGCAGTTGTAATATCCAGAAACGGCAACAGCGCCAGTAATTAAAGTGGACGGCTTTACTCGTCATGTATAAGCACGGTGCGGCAACACGGCGCTTAGCATTTAAGACTTTGCAGCCATAGTTGCGCAGGTGAGTGATGATCGGCTAGAGCGCCAACATTTAAACACCGGACAGCTATGTCGCGCTAATATAAGTAAGATGCGGCAACACGGCGCTTAGCATTTAAGACTTTGCCGCCTTGTGTCGCGCAGATTAATTATATTTGAACGGCAACAGCGCCAGAATTTGGACAGCTATGTCGCGCTAATATAAAGAAGATGCGGCAACACGGCGCTTAGCATTTAAGACTTTGCCGCCTTGGTTGCGCAGGTTAGTTATATTTGAACGGCAACAGCGCCAGAATTTAAAAGTGGACAGCTTTGAAACTTGCGCCAAACAATTACACGATGCTCCAACGTAGCGCCTAGCATTTAAGACTCTGCTGCTTTAACGTTGCGCTGGTGACATAGACTAGTACTTACTTGATCATACCACAAAATTTAACTTTAAAAACTCGCGTGACGATGATATAAGTGAAACAGTTCACAAACTCAAAGGGGTCCTGGACCGACGTGGCTTTCACACACACGACGCCAGTGGGTTACAATGCGGATAAACGCACACATCGCGCCCGAGAACCTAACCTAACTTACGAACTAAAAGCAGAGCACACGGCTCAACTGAACTTACATGTTGAAACAGAGAGAGACACAGAACAAATAAGATAATTTTTCGGCTGCGATTTGCCCTTATATAGTCGCGGGAGCCCGCGATCAGACGGCCCCACCACACAATTTCGGCGGTGCGGAGAGGGAAAAGTCATGAGTCACGAGATGCTCCTTCGATCACAATGCACATCTCCCAGTCATTGCATCATCTTAGATAAGAGATGCTTGGTGGAAGATCGATGGAACGACGTTGGCGCGCTGTATGAAAAGTGTTGAGTAGCGCGCAATTCAAATCAGTAGAGCTGATACATATGGTGACTGGGCGTGTGTACAGTGTGCATACACGGATACACGCACAATCCTCACAATACCTTTGGAGGCCCATAATTCCTAAAGTAGGGGTCCAATGTTGCTCAAACATTGCAGAGCTTATATCTTTAATCTGTCTAGTGTCGAATGTAGCATTGTCATATTTCACTCTCTCTTGATTTCATTTTTCGACTTTATGGTACAGTCGTCCCCCGCCAATCGCGACTTCGCCTATCGCGAATTCGCTTATTCGCGAGTGACTTTTTGCGG